>ML787856.1:84021-100500 GCA_009831015.1 Picea engelmannii | reverse complement strand
CATTTTAAAATTATTTAAATAGAGAAGTAAGATGCATTTTACAATTGACTTTGAAGATAGGTGAATGAGAGTGACAATCCTACTCCAATAAGCAATAAGCATTCTAAAATTATTAGATAGAGAAGCAAAATGCATTTTACAATTTGAGAATGGGTGAATTCCATCAATTTTAATAATAAAGATGTACAAGGACACAAATTATAATCCTAGCGAATGTTAAAACTCAGAATATGCAAGTTTCAACCTGCCAACTCAGATTGCATCTCAGACCTTGTAAGCTTCAACCTGACAACTCAGAATGCATCTCAGACCTTGTAAGCTTCAACCTGAAAACTTAGAATGCATTTCAGACCTTGTAAGCTTCAACCTGAAAACTTAGAATGCATTTCAGACCTTGTAAGCTTCAACCTGACAACTTAGAATTCATTTCAGACCTTGTAAGCTTCAACCTGACAACTTAGAATGCATCTCAGACCCTGCTTAGATGTATCTCTGTTAAATATAATTTATAAGATTTCAGTTGGGTTATGGACTCTACACGAATGTTCATTTTAGATCAAATTTACAGCTCAAATTCTACAGTCTTGCAGCTGATCATAACTTCAGTAATGGAATAAATTATAGAGGGTTAGTGGAAGAAGCTTATTATGTTCTGTAATGGGTCAGAACTTCGAAAAATAAAATGTATAGCTGAAGCATATGTTAAAATCAATTCTAACATTCAATGGATTTCAGATTGTCAAAGCAATTAATAGTAAAGAAATGAAACCATTTTACATGTGTAAGTAAATTTTAAAAGCTACACAAACCATTTTACATGTTTATGTGAATTTTAAAAGCCATTCAGAAGCAGCTGGTGAAGTTGACAGAATGTTGAGCTGTGTGAAGGGTTCCATTCTTGCTGTCACTAAAAAAGGACCTGGGGCCTAATTCCATCGTATACATTGAATAGAGGATTCGAAAACTTGGTTCACAAAACCCACCTGCCCTCCATATCTGAAACAATGGGGACACTCATGCCCACCACTAATCTAAATTTGGGTTCCCCCACTGACCACTATTCCAACGTGGGGTTCTCCTTTACACTAAGTTATAATCATCTGCATCAAATACTCAAAGCAGAAAAAGAAAGAAATGGGTCCAATTGAATATTATAAAATGAATACTATTTAAATACTTTCTTTCACATCACTTGGGCCATGACACTCATAGAGCCCTACAAACTTTGACCAAAGGATTTCAAACCTCAATTCCCATGTGAGCTATCACATCAAATTACTTCTTTTCATGGACCTAGAATCATTATATGTTTTTTCATGTACTGGGTATCACAAGAAACCCGGACATTGTGGACTTTTGGTGTCATTATAGAACACAGGAAAACTTCAATCCTAATTCTTAACAACCATGATTAATCTTAAACCTACGCCATGCAAATTCATTCTGTGATTTGACGTGTCATCTTTATGAAGCGATTTTTGCAATGATGACAAGTTTTTTTGAATACCATGTTAAAAAGTAAATGATGTGAGTTACAAGTCTATGGAAATTTAGTAAAGTATATGTTTTTCAAATTTGAATATGTAAGTTGAAGGGAGTTCATATTATACAAACTCAGTGGTCATGAGGGAAGAGGGATTTAATAAGACTGGTTGTGGTTAATTGCCTTCTGGATTATTGTGAAGAAATGATGTAATTTAATTTTCTATAAACTAAATTCATCTTTCTAATATCCTTATTATAGAGGTGTTGTTTAATCAAATTATTAATATAAAGAGATATTGATCCATGTGATAATTCTAATTGAGGTGATTGAAAAAAAATTACAATCCTACTTTCTCACTTGTGTAACTAATTAATTTACACTTTTGCTTATGTCAATAATTAATTTAGTCACATTAAAATTATTGGTATTGAACACAATTTATTATAAATTAGTACAAATTTTGACATCATGACAAGTTAGGTTAGTGTCCACCTATTAGAGTGGACAATTGATCCATTATGGCTAGCCATGTAGATGCTTGAGAGTGGAAAAACAAATCAAACATTTGACACTAATGATATACATGGAGTTATCACAAAAGTATGGAGTGGGAGGATTTAGCACCCTTTCAATATTGATAGATGTGATGTAGATATGCATCACTTAGTGTAGGGTGGTCCAAGTTAGTACCATACACCATAGGATGGTGTGGCATTGCATCATTTGCTAAGGGGTGGTGTGGGTTTGTCCATACAAGGTGGTGTGAGTTAGTACCATACGAGTTAGTACCATACATCATAGGATGGTATGGAGTTGCATTACTCTATGGGGGTTCCCATACAAGGTGGTGTGAGTTAGTACCATACATCATAGGATGGTATGGAGTTGCATTACTATCTATAGGCTCACACAACTTAGTATGGAGTATTGCAAGTTGTGTATTGCACTATGAGATGGAGTAGTGCTACATGAAATCGTATGCAACTTTGAATACATCATAGAGGGTTGTTGTGGATTTAAGTAGAAATTTGTATGCACATTTATTGTCTAAATGATAGGAAGTTGGTTGCATGCTACTAAAAAAAAATTACAACTAGTTTAAGTAAATATTACCTGAAAAACTTGATCTTCAAATGAAAGATCCATTTTGGATATATACGGGTATTTGTAAAGTTGATTGTATCTAAATAAAGGTCCAAGCTCATTAAAAAATCATATAAACATAATATGGTCCATAAAAGGAGTTTATTTATGAACACTACACAAAACTTAATAGTCTATCATGTATATATGTGTCATTCATGGATATGGTCTTGTATATGTATGATATGAAAATGTGTGCAAGGAGAATAACAATATAACATGTTGTAGCAATTAATGTGAGCACATGCACTTAATTGTTTAATGTTTTCTCTCTACAAGCCATGCATGGTCTCACAAATAAGTGTTATATATTATGGAAACTATGGCATTTTCTATACATTTTAAACTATAAAAAACAACGAACACGTATTGTTTCTTATTGTTGTTAGAAGCAACTAAAACCACATTTTTTGTTTGGTTTAAAACAATTTTCAGATCTCATGTTTGATACATGTATTCAATTAAGAAAGTCTAAATGTGCTAGATTTAGTATTTGTTTTGAGCCACTTACAAACTGAGCCTTGCTATGAGTTGTAATTGAACTTTGGTGAAGAACTTTTGATAGAAAGACAATCTTTATTCGAAAATGTATCAAAATAGTAGTAATCCTACACAAAATGGTACAAGATGCAACAATGTTATTTAAAGTGTCTTCTATTCCAATGATGTCTACATCCATGAAGTGGATGACAATAATCTTAAATTGCGACTATTTTGTGTTCCATATTTTGTAGAAAATAAGACTCTTTTTAAAATCATGAAACTAATGAGGTATTTGGTTGTATAATAAATGGAAATCTAGTTGCCATTTTTGACAAAAGGAAATCCTTAAACACAAACACTAATAAGTATTGTGCTTCCTCCTACGAGATGAGGCATTTCTCAAAGTATTGATTTTTCTTGGTCAAGCATAGAAACTCATGTTTTCGTTGAAAGAGACGGTAAATATTAGATTGACCAATCAAATAACATCATATCCTTTGCTAGAAAACATATTGAACTTAGAAGTAGTGATGGTAAGAAAGAATGTACAAGTTGTAGCAATGCTCAGTAGAGTTCATCTGATTCTAATCATGATGGATGCAACGGTAAGGGCTTTGTTGCTAATACATTAGTTGGTCATGATTTTATGGGTACACAAATTATGTGTTTTCAAATATTTGGACTCTTTCATCGAGGAATCGGAAAATTGATTAAGCCTAAATTTTGATAAACAGAGAAAAGTAATATTATGGACAAGAGAACAAATTTTGAACAAGGTAATAAAAGGAAACAACATATTGTGTGCTTCTATTTGTTGTGAAAATGAATTCTTTCATTTAAGACTAATAAGGAATTTGCTTGTATTATAAATAGTAAGTTAGGGACCAATTCTACCTAATCCGCACCAAGTTCCCATGGTGTGCAGTGCAAAGAACAAATCCAAACATAAGAGAATTTAGAATTATAAATATAACTATGAACTTTCCAAAAACTAGTTATAGTATCAGCATAAATATACAATCATAATTGAGATATTGATGTAACATAAAAATTAAATTAAATTAAGAAAAAAAAAAAAATTCATCAATCATCAAAATGGGTAGTACAACAAACAAGGAATGAGAGATTTATAAATTGTGTATGCTTAAGTTTTGAGAAGCATTGTAAGGTCAAATCTTATATGTTAGATGACAAAAAGTTCTATGAGAGATAATAGAGTGTATATACAAGTATTTATATGAATGCATCAAGACATGGTTATAGCAATGGTTGTCCTTCCATAACGATCTTAAGTGACTATAGATTTCTTGTGACTATTGGCATTCATAGGGACATAGATGGAATGTTGAAGGTCGTGCACGTAGGGCTATTGAGGTGTGCATAGCTATGATTCAATGCATCATTGTTTGTAGAGGCTTATGGGCATGAGGGTTGTCCCCACACCCCCATGCAAGTTATGTCCCACAACCCCAATTATTAGCAAGGATGGAAGGTCGCTATGGATGCTTTCACTTAGATCATGTCGGAAGTGTTGGGAACCATAGTTTTGAAATAGTGCACATAAATACGGGATGATAAAGTGCTATGAGTGGAGGAGGCTAGTGCAAAGGATGTGTGCTTCCTGGAATGTGTGATGTTGTGCACCAATAATCCATGGATGTTAGAAGTTTGTGTATTTTCTCTTATGAGGCATCCATTGGGGGAGAGTAGTTTAATAGTTTATTAATGGATTTACTTTATTCAACTTGATATAAGACGTCATCAATTTGATGAAATGTGCAAATTAAACTCCAAGCATAGAGTGTGGATAAGGATAAGCGTTAAGGATCTAATGAAGTTTAACAAGATCCATGTACATAGAAATACAAAGTAAACTCTAATAGTGTTGCAAAGATAAACCCACACAAATAGAGAAAATAGAGACGTGTGAACCTTGTTTCATATTTGCAATCAATTATTTTATGATAGAAGGGAATTAAACATAACCATTAATATTATAATGAAAAAATGACTTATTTTCTTCAAGATTGAAGCAGGTGGATCAAATACAGAAGAAGTAAACAAGTAAATATAAAATATAATCATGATTGTTTAAAAAGACATCAAATGAGACCATCAATAAGATCATTGGAGGGGTGTAAGACACCCGACCCCCAACCTTACTTAGGCTGATGGGATGTCAAAGTTCCTCTTCCACCACATGCATTATCTCTCTAATAAAACCTCAAAGATGGATTCAGCACGTCGAGAGATTTCCAATGATTGTACCCATGCTCATAACCTAGCTCTAGATTCAAAGATACATCCTCTCAAAGTTCTCTGTCTCTCATGGTCAAGATCCACCTCACTACCACGTGGCACCTTGTCCCTTGTGCCATCTGACATAACACCTAGATGGTGTCGATGTGGAACCCGTTGTCTGATAAGTACTAAAACCCATGCCAACTTATTTGATAAGACCAATAATTAGGGTCCTTAGGATCATTGATTTCGATCCTCGGACCTATGGATTATGGGGCCATGATATGGACTCAACAAGTCCACAGTGTTGGGTATGTGTTATATTCTTTACACGTTGCGTCGGGCACGCATGCGAGTTTGAGAGGGGGGGGGAGGGCTAGGCCCCCTTGGGGGATTGCAGGGGTTGGGGGAAGTTCCCTAGAGAAAAAAAAAATTGCCTCATGAAATGTGTTGCATTTTTTCCTCATTTTTCGTGTCACCTCGATTTTTGTGTCCATTATTGGGAGGTTTTTCGGCACATGGTTTTTGCCTATAGTTTTCTATTTATGGTTAAGGAATTAGGTTTGTCGACTAATCCAGGTCATTGGGTTAGGGTTTTGGATGTCGTTGGCTCCTATATGTATATTGTATTGTAAACAATGTATCACTATGAATGAATATAGAATATGTTGGTTTTCCCGGTTTGGGTTTCTAGGGGGAAAATCTCTATGTAATGTGTGTATTTTCCATTGTATATTTTATGTTCTTTTACTGAAAATTTGTTTGCAGTAAATATTGTACAAGGTTAAAATCTACACATAGCAACAATATCTCCTTAATCCCCTTATTCACGACACCCTGGTTCACATTCGATCTCCCCGGAGCCTCTGTGAGCTTGTGATCTAGGGGATCATTTTTTTCTCAAAAAGAAAAGTGCTTAGAATCGCTTCAAAATAGACACGTGCATAGGCCTCATCCTCATGAACCCAACGCAACTTGAACAAGCTCAAATGAACTTCGTATGACCAAGATATCGTGTTCTGTTCATTTTTCCAAACATGCAAAATTTTGTTGATTGTACAGTATGTACAGTCCGTGCAGTGCTGACATGGAAGGGTACGGACCCACACGTGGCAGGTGACATGGACTGGCCATGTGGCAGAGTGTTGAGTTGGCATGTTGACAGGGCAGGCTCGATGGCATACATGTGGGCGAACGGGATGCTGACACGTGTCACATAATGGGCAAGTATTATGGTGCCATGTGGCCCAGTCGTGGGTTGCCACGTGGCACCCCTCTAGTTTGGATAGCATGTGACAAAATTTTTGTGACTCCATAGGAGTCAAACCCGCGACCTCCAGGCGGGGGTAATGCTTTGGCAGGGCCTGGGCTACCAGCCCGCCCGCGCTGTATGTCTTAACCATATACCTATTAAAATGTATTTGAATTTGCATTAAGGGATGGGCAGCAAAGTAAAGAGTAGGGGCCTAAGCCCCAACCCTCGGTTCTTATCACAATATATACGACCATACCTATTACCCTTTGGTGTGCACGGACCATTTTTTTGGTGTTTATCCCCGGTTCATTACCATATGACTTGGAATATAACCGTTGGCGAGAAAAGGGGTTAGAACTTAGTGTTTATCCCCCGGTCACATATCACTTTACCACATGACCATGAGCCTAGACGAAGGAGCTAGCCGACGACACATGTAGTAGTTAGGTTGTTGGCCACATGGAGCCATATGACTGAGTTCTTCGTCGATGTTTGAGGGCCATTGCAAATTGTCCTACATTTTCGCCCTTTTTGTTGGAACCGTTGCGTGTGTTTGGTTTTGGTGCGGAAAACACACAGAGTCTGAGTTAGTCTGTTAGTGGGTGCAATTTAGCAAGCAGGTACAACAAGCTTGAAGGGGAAAACTTCCAAGAGGTGTAACTTCTTCATTTTTTGGCCAAACCAGGTGCCGAAAAGGCCCAGCTAGGGGTTTTTGGACATTCTGGAGCCATTGGAGCCATCTATTTTGTATTCTGAGCATTGTAAGAGAACTTTTTAATCATAATGAAAATGATCCAAGGGAAGTTGGACTAGGAGATGTAGCCCAAGAGAGGGGTGAACTCCTTTATCATGTGTTGTGTTATGTGTTCATTATTGATGGTTTTTATATGTCTGGTATGTTGCTCATGATTAAGTAAAAACTCATTAAATTTATGTGTTAGTAACTTGATCCAATTACCCAAACACATACCATTTTTACACTTGCAATTTAAAGGAAAACAAATCTATTTCATTTCCAGATCAGTTGGTATTAGAGCATAGGTTTGAGGGTTTGATTGTTTGTGCAAGTGTTGTTTTTTTATGCTTACAAGGTTGAAGCTCACAAGAGGAGAAGGACAACTTGTGGAGCCAAGTTATCAGCTCTCAAGAAGGAGAGTTGTACATTCACCTCAAGCTTCAAGGAGACATTCACCAAGCATGGATCATATGGGGAGTTAAGAGCACCTTTCTTCAAAAGAGGAAACTTTCAGGAAAGCTTTCTTTGATATGGCTGAAATGGTGAAAGTGTTATTTGATGAAAGGAATGCAAGATTGCAGGGTGAAAGTTCTAATCCTCCAAAATATGATGGAGACCGTGAGTAAAACACTCCAAAAGGGAATGGAGGGAATGGTGGCACTCCACCTCTTTCACCTTCATCTTCTTCTTACTCTATTATTTCATAACCAACTCCTATTTCTCCAAAGGAGCATGGTAAAACTATAGCACATACTCCTTTACTAAAGCTTGATATTAAACTTGAATTGCCTATGTACAATGGAGAGGTGAATGCAGAAAGGTTGGAAATTTGGGTTTGTCAAATAGAAGTGTATTGTAGGATACAAAAGATCCAAGATGATGAAAACAAAGTTCAGCTTGCCTCTCTTATATTGGAAGGTGCAACACTAATTTGGTGGGAAGCCAAAACTCAAGAGGACATGAAAAAACATGGTAAAGTTTTATCCTCTTGGAATGATTTTATTGTTGCAATTAAAAGGCAATTTTATCCATTAGCATACATGCCGAAAGCTATTATGGATTGGAAAAACTTTAGGCAAGCTAAAGGACAAGATGTGCAAAGCTTCACTCAAGAATTTAGGAGAAGAAATTTGGTTTTGGGTATAGATTTGTCTTCTCAAGAAACTTTACTCAAATACATTGGAGGTTTGCATAGCTACTTGAAGCATACAATACTTATGTTTAACCCTTGAAATCTAGATGAAGTTTGTGTATAGGAAACTCATTTAGAGGCAAGAGGAAGGAATGAACCTCAAGAGGGAAGCAAGAAGTCCTTTTATAATGGAGATAAGGGAAAGAGGAAGTTTGAAGGAAATGGAAAGAAAAATGCTTCAACCAAGAAAGAGAGAGAGAAACCCTCATGTAAACATTGTTCAAAGGATGGCCATGATGAAGACCATTGTTGGAAACTTCATCCTAAAAAGAGGCTCAAAAAGTTCAACAACAAAGAGAAACCAAACATTGTTGCAACTGTACAACAAGATTTATGATTTGATTCGGAAGACGAAACAAAAATCATAGCCATGGGTTTACAAGGTAAGAATTCTATTGCTAGCACTAGTTCTTCAAATTATTCCATCAATGAAACTCAACATGAAAAAGAAAGAATAGAGATTTTTCACATAAGGGTAATTTCAAAACATACCAAGATAGATACTCTTTTTTATACAGGATCACAAGCAAACTTCATTTCTGAAGACATTGTCAAGAAATTAGATTTGGAAACTACTCATCATCCTAAACCATACCCTTTAGGTTGGATATGTGACAATGCCAAACTGCATGTGACAAGAAGGTGTAAACTTAGATTTTCCATCACTGCAAACTATATAGATGAGGTAGAGCTTGATGTTATTCCATTGGATATTTGTGTTATTGTGTTGGGAAGCCCATACTTATATGATAGGAGAGACATCTTTCATCGTCATGAGAACAAATATCATTTGTTCAAAAATGGAGTTGAGTACATTGTTAGAGAACATACAAAGAAGATGAATTTGTCACTTACAAATGTTGGACAAATGAAGAGACTAGTCAATGCTAGTAAGAACCTTGTACTTTTGATGATTAAACCCAAAGACAATGATGAAGGAGAAGTTCTCAAAGGATGTGATGCAAAGTTACAATCTTATTTGTATGAGGTTGTTAACGAAAATGTTGAGGTGTTTCAGGAACCAAGGGGATTGCCTCCTAAAAGGGGTATCTAACGTGAGATTCTATTGCAGAAAGAAGGTCCTCTTCCAAACATTGACATGTGCAGGATGTCAGACATGGAGAATGTTGAAATCAAAAAACAAGCCCAAGAGTTGCTTGACAAAGGGGTCATCAAACCAAGCACTTCGCCATGTCGGTCACCAATTGGTTTGGTACCAGAGAAAGATTGTATATGGTGTATGTGGGTAGATTTCAGAGCCTTGAACAAGACTACAAATATGATTGTTGAAGGAGACATATGGAATAAAACTTTGAAAGCAAGGCAAGCTCCATTGCATGCCTTGACAAGCTATGTTCTCCACTTGGTGATAAGGTATAAAAAAGACATTTATGACAACGTTTATGATATGCTTATTAGGCCTATTGTTAGTGCTTTAGTTATTTTCAAGCATAATCCTATCATGCATAAGAGATATTTGGAACAATATGCTTCAGATGTTGATGGAAAAAATGTTTATGCAACTTTATGTCGTACTAACCAAGTTGAGGAATTGGATTCCTATGTGCATGGAAAACATTTGTATCTTGGCAAGCTATGTTTTTCACAAGATGAAAGAGTCAACAAGATAAGGGAAGCACATTCTTCTCTTGTTGCTGGCCATTTTGGTGTAGGCAAGAAGTTCATTGAACAAGTTCAGTTTGTGCATCAAACCATTCAAGAACAGTTGAGAAAGAGCCAAGCCAAGTACAAGACAAGGCATGACAAGTTTTGTATTGGTCTCAAAGGCACCAATCCAAGCAAGGCCAAGTGGATTGAGATTGGAAAGGTGAGTGAATTGTACCCTCATCTTCATATTGACTAAAAGAAGTCCTTTGGAGGTCCAAAAGATTCCCAATCGGGAGGTGTGATCCAGGGGATCAAATTTTGCTCAAAAATCAAAGTGCTCGGAATTGCTTCAAAACCGACATATGTGTAGGCCTCGTCCTCACGAACCCAATGCAACTTTAATGGGCTCAAACAGACGTCGTATCAGCAAGATATCGTGTTTTGTACATTTTGCAAAAAAAGCAAAATTTTGTTGACTGTACAGTCTGTACAGTGTTGATGTGGAAGGGTATGGACCCACACGTGGCAGGTGATGTGGATTGGCCACATGGCAGAGTGTTGATTTGGCATGCTGACAGGGCACGCTCGATGGCAGACACATGGGTGAATGGGATGATGACACATGTCACATAGTGGGCAAGTGTTATGGTGCCACGTGGCCTAGTCGTGGGTTGCCACGTGTCACCCCTCTAGTTTGGATGGTGTGTGACAAAAAAAATTTGACTCCACAGGAGTTGAACCCGCAACCTCCGGGCGGGGGTAATGCTTTGGCAAGGCCCGGGATACCAGCTCGCCCGCATTGTATGTCTTAACCATATACCTGTTAAAATGTATTTGAATTTGCATTAAGGGACAGGCAGTGGAGTAAAGGGTCAGGGCCTAAGCCCTAACCCATAGTTCTTATCACAATACATATGACCATACCTATTACCCTTTGGTGCGCGCAGACCAATGCTATGGTGTTTATCCCCAGTTCATTACCATACGACTTAGCATACAACCGTTGGTGGGAAAAGGGGTTAGCACTTAGTGTTTAGCCCCTAGTCACATAGCACTTTACTACATGACCACGATCCTATCCGGAGGATCTATCCAACGACGCGCGCAACAGTTAGGTCGTTGGCCACATGGAGCCATATGACCGAGTTCTCCGCCAAGGTTTGGGGGCCAACGCAAATGGTCTTACATTTTTTCCCTTTTTGTGGGAATCGTTGCATGTGCTGGGTTTTGGTGCCGAAAACACACAGAGGTCGAGTTAGTCTGTCAGTGGGTGCAATTTGGCGAGCAGCTACAACAAGCTTGAAGGGAAAAACTTCCAGGAGGTGTAACTTCTTCATTTTTTGGCCAAACTAGGTGCCGAAAAATCCTAGCTAAGGGTTTTTGGACGTTCTGGAGCCATTGGATCCATCTATTTTGTATTCTTATCATTATAAGAGAAATTTTTAAGAATAATGAAAATGATCTAAGGGAAGCTGGACCAGGAGATGTAGCCCAAGAGAGGGGTGAACTCCTTTATCATTTGTTGTGTTATGTGTTCATTATTGATGGTTTTTATATGTCTGATATGTTTCTCATGAATAAGTAAAAAATAATTAAATTTATGTGTTAGTAACTTGATCCAATTACCCAAACACATACCATTTTCACACTTGCAATTTAAAGGAAAACAAGCCCATTTAATTTTCAGATCAGCTTGCCTTCAAAACTCCTCTCTATGAAGTTCATAGGAACGTCATTGTCTTTCGCAGGTCTTTGTTGTCTAAATCCATCATAGGATCCTTTAAATTTAGTGCACATTCCCTTACTTCCACAAGAAAACGGATTGAAACCATGGTCTAATTGTTTCTTTTAACGCCCTTGAATCCCTTGGTGCTAAGATTATTTATCTTCATATGAACCAATGCCAAGAACCATGGCCTTAAGCATGGAGGTACAAGATCAATCTGGATCATTGATACCAGAGTAGATCAACAATCAACAACAATGAACCTACTTTCGATGGGCGATATAATGTCCATTGTCGAACTGGATCTCAAATCAGATATGGACCATTGAATGTTCTTAACTAAAATCCAAAGCCTCGTTGTGGGCCACCATGGAAATTTGAATACTCTAGAACCTCCTCACCATGTGTCGTCTCCAGATTGCGGCTCTGACATCATCCTGACGTATCTCAACATTGGGACTTCGGGACTTTTCGCACTCCTCATCAACCAAAAACTCTCGATGGTTGTTGTTCGCCATAAGGAGAGTCGTTGATATCTTTTATCGAGGATCTAATCTTCATCGTCGATCTATATCCCAAGGTCTACCATATATTGTGGGACCAAGTCTCCACATGTCACTTCCTGAATGGAATTTCTTACGTCACTATGACGTTTTTCGTCATCAGGACCTCAGAAATTTTATAGCATCAAACACCTTCTAACCTTCGTTGTCTGTAGTCTATCGTAATGAGGACCATCAATTTGGATCTGGATCGAATGGTCATGATTCTCTGGTTACGTGCAGTGAAGACTTTACTATGATCTTGATCCAATGGTCATGTCTTAACTTGACCTTGATCCAATGGTCATGTCTTAACTTGACCTTGATCCAACGGTCACGATTCTCCTCTCCATTCCACTTAAGCCACATGTGGCGAACCTCAAGAGGAAGAGACTTCACAAAGATAGAAAACTACTGAGGGATGAGATACGAAATGATGAGGACCATTGATCTCCTATGTGGATGGATGGTCAGATATGTTCTCGCACAATTTTGTTTATAATTGATCATCGTCGATCCTTTCAGTGATCGATGGTCAATTTCCATTCGACCTACAACAAACACTCTATGCTCACAATCCACCCTTGCACACACACTCAGATATATATAATTCAGGGTTTCTACACATATATTCCGTAAGCACATAACCATACACACAGGTTACATAAAATACATACTTTCATTAGGATTCAATATCGAATTACACACAATCATAGTTGTTATGGAAAGACTACCTTTCTCATCCTAATATTACATTGTACAGTCCTCCCATTATTACGTCTGCGGGATACACATAAATAAAAGAATTATGATATCGTGGATCATCTCAGATCCACATGTCCCTCCTAGAATCGTTAACTATATGCTCAAAAGAGATAATTACATAACAATCACAACAAACTCCATCAAATGCGAGGAAATCTCATCTTCTTGGCCACGCTACATCTTCTCAAAGCTTCACAAAATTTCAACTTTGACTTGGGTGGTTTTTCTCCTACATCAAACTCCCAAGGTTAAAAAATTTCATGATCTCCTGATCATGTGTCTTCATTTGTTGATTCCATATTCACTCTCTGATGTTCTTTTTTCTCATGCATCACTGAGATTCTCCAATGCTCAATCACTGAGCTACAACAAAGCCTTTGTAGTAACAAGTTCGTTTCACCCTGCTACAGAATACCTCACTAAGATTCTCTCTTGAGCTCAACCTTTTAGTATTCTCCTGTTTCTCTCCTCTAGAACCTCCATTGAGCACTCCTTTGATCTGGATTATTTTCAGAACGAAATGAAAGCAGAGATATTACAATGAAATACTCATGAAAATTTCCATAAATAGAGAAATGCATCAATACTTGATTTCTATTAATGAAATAATTGTATAGAGGCTGTAAAAATACAGAGTGCAAGACTCGCTAAATTGGTGGCAGCTTTATCTCTGAGAAGAGATGTGACGGCTACGCTCATTTTCAAGAAGATGATTACAATGAGGCTATGAAGGCATTTTTATGATAAACATGAATGCCAAAACCCTAGACATCCAAAAACCTAACCCTGGGAGATAAAATCCAAAAGTCATGTGGACCCTGTTTGGGTAACTTAGTACATTAACTTCTCGGGGTCATAAATTTTGCATACGATCTCCATTTTAGTAGCGTGATAGCCTGTTGGAAAGGTCTTTTCGACAACTATGCATTATGCCATCAAAATCTGACTCTGTCTACAATTTAACTATGGCAGGCCAAAAAAACATTTTTTATGGCCCCAAAATCGCCCTGGAAGTACAGAAAGATGTGATGACATGAAAAATTCCAAAATAAGCCAGTTGGATTAGGTAGGAAACCACCAGTCTCCACCTGTAATATGTGTATGGCTTCAAATAGCCCCAGAAGTGTAGAACCCAAAGTTACAAAGAAGTACAGAAGAATGTGTTGAACTAAAAACTAACAAGAGGAGCCAGTTGGAATAGGTGGGTGGCCACCAATATCCACATGTATCATTCCTCCCCCCTTATGAAGAAATGGTGTCCATTGCATTGAGTGCCCAGGGAAGAGGGGAAAGCGTTTTATGAATCTAAATCTTGGTGATTTGTGTGCATTGTTGGAGAAGTTGTGTTGCTTGGTCTGTGGAAGGTTGTCACGTATTTGTTGTTGGCGAGGTTGAATCTATTCCACCAACCTGTTGTCTCTCGGTTTGATGGGGCATTGTGTAGGCACCATTGTAGGTGAAGAAACAATATCTTATTTCTCTTCGATAATCTATTTTTGTTGGATAGAAGGTGTTAAGGTTGTAGTGGTTGTAGTGGTTGTAGTGGTCTTATGTGCATCCTTTGAATAGACTATAAAGAGGATGACTTTTGCAGTATGAGAGATTACCTTGCGACACTATTTTGGTGGAACACTAGTCGGAACTACCTCTGGTATCCTATAGAGTTGACCTCCCAGAGTAATAATGACACTATGGAGTCTAGACTCATAGACAGTATGACATTTCCACATATATTGTTGCCCCAAAACAACATCACAGACATCAAGATGGGAAACATCACACACTACCTCATCCTTGAAGGATTGGATGCCATAGGACAGGTGACACTATTGGCTGACACGGAGATCTCGTCCTTGGTGAATCCACCCGATGATCTATGGTTGTAGGTGTGGTATTTTTGACAACCCAAACTATTTTACGAACTTAGCTAAGATGAGGTTTTTCTGGTTTTCGTTATCAATAATGAAATGGAACAAGGTCCCCTTCACCTACATCTGTGAATGGAAGAGGCACTCCCCCTCTTCAGGATCTACTTCTGGTTGAATTGTTGTGGTCGTGATAGTAGTAGTGGGGTCTACATTGATGATCTGTTTGTTTTCAATATTTTTGGATCAGATTCTTAATCAGGGTTCGACTACGTGTCTTTGACCTTGGCCACCAATGACTGTTTCGAGCGACATTAATCGGTGTTGTGCCAGGGGATTTTGTGCAAGTCACACCACTTCCTAGTCTCATTCTTCAACTTTCCTTTACCCTTCTTGTCCTGTATCTTAGACTGTTTGTCTAGAGGTTATCGGTTAGGGTCGTCTTTACCATGCTTTGGTTGTTGTAGATTTGCAGACCCGAATTCCCATTTTTTCTGGTTCCTAAATTTCTACTCAATTTTGACAGCATATCGATAGGTAGCTCCAATGATGAGATGTTTAGGAAATCCATTTCGGTTTGGATGTACCTATGCAGAGCCCTATGGTATTGATGAACCATATGTCGCTCGGAGTCTTTGATACCCATCTTGGTGCGCAAGGTATGGAAAGTATTTGTGAACTTCGACATTGTTTGGCTCTTCTCTTTTCGCAGTATGGTCCATCTCATGTATTGGTCTTCATAGTTATCAACAGGGTGGTATTTTTCCTTGACCGCATCCACAAAAAAATCCCAAGTGGGCTCAACCCATATATTCCAGATTCCTCTGTAGAACTTTGCTCCCATTAATTTTCCCACCAATTTTTGACATGGGGGAGAGCCTTGAGGAGTGTGAATGTGATCTTTTCCCTGTCGAAAAAATTGTGAACAGAGAAATAACCTTCTAATAGATTTAACGATTTTTCTAGGGCATCCGCATATGTCTGACCTTCAAATATGGGAATATCAAAATTAATGTGTACCTTGAAGGGAGAGTTTCCTCCAAAATGGTTGCTTCATGAAGATGTGTCTGTTGCTATCAGCAGGCGTTGAAGGATGTGTGAAAAATTCTCCATCATTTTTTCCCTCTGTCGTGCGAGAGCTTGCTCAAGAAACCGGCTAATAGAATCTTCTACTCCGTCATTTTTATTTTATTCCACCATCGAGGGTTGCTTGGGCGTGCGAGAGTGATTATCCTCAAGAGAGACAATCTCGAGATCCAACTGGATATACTCAGACCTCATTGGGGACATGCGCTGAAAAACAATTAAGAGCAGCCTGCTTTGATACCACTGATCCAGATTATTTTTGGAAGGAAATGAAAGCAGAGATAGTACAATGAAATACTCATGAAAAATGCCAGAAACAAATAAATACAACAATACTTGATTTCTATTAAT
>ML787856.1:49934-67344 GCA_009831015.1 Picea engelmannii | reverse complement strand
TGTCCCCTCGTTTTCTTTTTTCAAAAGTAGTATGCGGGTTCCATGCAAGTTTCATCTTGGGGATTGTGAAATGGTACGGTGTGGTACCTTTGGTTGACAACCTCTAAGGTCCTAGCCAGATATTCCATACCTATATTCATGGAGGGTGGTTGGTTGTTCAACTACCAACACCCTTCTCATTAACTGAATTGTCTCGAAACCACGAAAGGGAAAAATATATTATTTCCAAATTAAATATCTCAACAAGGAGATCTAGGTCATCTTAGCATAATGAACCCCCTCAATAGGCTCCCTCATTCTTTCCTCTAGTTGTATCATGGTTAGTACTTTAATTCTTCTCCCCACAATCAGTTGATTGGCATTTTCAATCAACAATAATATAATTACAATGTTTATATGGCAATGCATGGCAATCATAAATCATGATTAATTACAATATGGGAAAAACAGGGGTATTACAATCCCCTCCCTCTTAAAGGGACATCATCCTTGGTGTTATTTTCAATAACACCTGCCACACTTTTATCTTTCATCTACTTCAACAATGTTTTCCTCTTCTTAGTTTGGTCCTTTCCCAAACTCTTGGCACCTAGCACATGCCTACAACCATTTCAAAAAACAAGAATATTAATGCAAAAACATATTATTGCTGTTCATAATTCAATAGGAAGAATTTACATATCCACACAATACTTATCTGTGTAGTTCATGGATCTGCTTCCACATGGTTGTTACATTTATTCGGCTCACCAATATTTTTTACTTGACATACTCTTTGTTCACATGATCCCAATCAACAATTTACAAGATTTATCAAAGTCTCATCTTCATTGTGGTATCTCACCCTCTAGGCTCACGCTCAGGCATCCCTTTCTTTGTTATACAGTCCCTCAGGGGATCCATCTTGCCTCCCAATGATTTCTTGCACAAGAAGAGTCTCAAAGACTTTATTGAGTCTTACAACTAAGGAATCCCTCAGGCCTACTATGTCAATGCGTCCCCCCGACCTGTGTTACCACAACATGTAATTCTCTATGGTGATGATGGCATATCACAGGGTTCTCATGTCAAAATAGTATCCATTTCCATGCTTTCCATCTTGATATCCATCCTTTGTCCCTCGAGGACAGATCTTTCATCTCACTTGTATCACATGCATACTATTCATGAGATGTTATCATTAATTTTCAATAAGATTTTTTTTCAAATCTATTAACCACATATTTCCAATTTCATATTTCCATTTTCAAATCTGTTCCACATAGGAACCAAATCCCACAAGCCTGAGACCTCTTTCCCTAGGCAGTTTGGATCTTTTTCAACCATCAAGCATTGGTCTTCCTTATGGGATTACTTTTGTTTC
Source organism: Picea engelmannii (assembly GCA_009831015.1). Lineage (NCBI taxonomy): Eukaryota > Viridiplantae > Streptophyta > Pinopsida > Pinales > Pinaceae > Picea > Picea engelmannii. Next base: position 65,981 of record ML787856.1, on the reverse strand, counting down.
CATATTCAATACCCATCTTCCTTCAATTTCATCTTCACACAGCCAACAAATTGTTAGTTCTCATGCACATTATATTTTTAAAACTGTGGCTTCCAAACAATTTCAAAACTATGCATACTGAAAATCAAATTACTCTTATCTATATTCAATAAAATAAAAAGGAATTCCCTTTCCTTACACATACATCATTCTATCATACCAAGCCTTTCAAAATGCAATCAATTCATCATATGAATTTAACCAATGTGTCAATGTCTATGGTCACATTCACACACAAGGCACCATTGCATTGATTTCAGATTACCATACTTTTCATGTTAGGCATTCTTCCATGGTGTTTTGGAACTCAACCAACCTATTACCATATGGATTATCTATCCATAATCATTTTTATAGCAGGACTATGATTTCTTCTTTGAGCTGATTAATCCTCAAATCAGTGCACATGAAACTAAAAGTTTAACATGAATGCATTCAAGCATTCTTTCTTCACTAGTAATTAGGATGCCAACACTTACGGACACCCAATTTCCCTTTTTACTAGTATATAACTCCAGTAGAATACTGGAAGGTCCTCCTTCCATAATGGGGAGTTTGATACATGTCTTGTCATGCAATCATGCATCACCACATTCACAAATATATCAGCTACCATATTAAATTCAAAATGAATGTAACATAGTGTTTAAATCAGCAAGCATTTCAGACATGTCCCAATGCGTCTTTATGCACTTTATCACATTATCCTCAGTGTTTTCATGAGTACAACCCCAATCAAATTTTGTAATTGTCTCTATATTCATACAGCTATCGACATTCTTATTACAGGACCATTCACACATAACATCATTTCAGATTTCTTATCCCAGATAAATGTAACAAACAACAAGAAGGGAGTCAGGGGTCTTCCCTTTTTCCAACTCCTTTGCATAGTCAGAAAATTTTTAGTTCCACTGAATTGTTTCTAAGGCTTCACAACCTTTACATGATATGGCTTAACCAAAATCATCCATTTAAACACATTCATCAGTTAATTTTTCCGTTTCTTTCACGGCTATGCTTTAAAATACACGATTATGCTAGACAAATCAGAGTGTTAAAGTGAGAAAGGTATCCCTCCTTTTCTCCTCTTTGTTTTTGTAATCTATCCCCTTCGATATTTTCCTTCTTCATTCCTTGAACATTCTTAGTCAATATTGTCTCGACCTTTCTTGTATGCAACAACATACTACAACCTCATATTTTAGTTCACGGTTAATTATGAACCAGTGCATTCTTCACATTTCCCAAACAAAAATCAAATTGGTCATCATTCATTTGCATGTCTCCTATGCTTGCATTATATTTTAGAATGTAATCCAATATTCTTATGTAAATAGGCTTTGCATCCCACTACCTAATTTTCCAGCAGTCCTCTAGATTATGAATATTTTCTCATGACAGAGTTCTCACATAGTTCCTTCACCTGGAAGTGTCTCAGCATGCAACTCCCTTGTTGCATACCCATCATTCTTGAAATGATCTCAATCCCAAGTCAATCTTAGCTTTACCGTTTCAATTGTTTACCCAATATTCCATAAGGAATATGAGTATGCATACATTCAACTACACATTCAAACATGTGCATCTATTTACAATTAGTTTGCATTCATAATGTGCTCTTATGCACCTAATCATGTGCATTAGCATGTTGTGTGTGTGTACACCATAGGAATACTTTATATTCCACATGCACACTTTACAATTTCATGTGTATATTTATTTAAGGATTAGTTTAGCTCATGATTGTTCACAATTATTCACATGCAACTCTCAAATGCAAACTCACCTTGCCTTTTATCTTAACAATAGACGGTCATTGGTCTCTTGCCTTTCAACATTTCACTTAGCTCTCGCTGACGAGGGGCATACTCCCTCAATTTATTATTTAAATAAGATATTCAGACCCTCCAACAAGGTTCATCCATGCATCGATAGAATTATTCCATCCTGGCAAGTACAACTTTTGCCTCATAGTCCACTTATTCAGGAAATCATACCTTGCCTTTAGTATACATATTCTCATACATTATACAATTGCATCACTTGCATATTTTGTATCATTCAAAATTCATCTATTAGGTCTTAATTTGTATCGACCCTTAGTATACATACTTATATGTATATCAGCATGCAAGTTTAACCGCTTGCATCTTTTCCGTGTTATTCATATATACCAATACTTTGAAATTTAATATTAGTTTTCCTAAGATCTTACGGCCATTCACATGGAAAGTTTCACAGGCATAATCATTATTATGTTGCCCTCTCTTCATGGAAACAATCAGCAAGAAACACTCTTGTCCCACTACTACAGAAGTATTTACAATTCGGGAAATAAAAACTAGGTAGTTTCAACATTACCAAAGACAGTAAGATAACAATTCATGCCTCAAACCATTATTAGTCAACAAGCCTTTATCAGGAGAATTTTCTCTTAATTCCCTCTAACTTCTATCTGAGAAAAACAAACCATATCCACATGGCTACCATCCACCTCTGGATGTCAATCTGACCATTGGTCATCTAGAAATGTCCAAGCACTTCCTTTACCCAACTCTGGATTAGCTCCTTCATTGATCTATAAAAGCTTAATCTCATAGGATTATATCCAACCATCATTATCATCATTTTATTCATGTTGTTAACTTTCATGTTGATACCAAACCATCATCAATTAAAATGGCCATCAGCAGACCATACTTACAACCCACCACAGGTTATAATAGGTCTATGTGAATGTTATATACATGATTATGCATTACAACATATCTACATCTTGCAATTTCATGCATAAACACGTACTCGGGTCAATAGGCATATGCATTTTCTTTTGTATATCTATGAGCTCGTGAATTGGCTCATATGTTCATGTCACTTTACCTCTTTTATGAAGGTTAGAAACAGACCAACGGACTCCTTTTTACTTTTTCTTGGATGGTTATCCTAGCAATCGGTCTCATTCATTATAGTTCAAGTAAGTTTACCTTACCATTTCCTGTTAGTCCTATAAACATGAGGAATTATACATACACGGATTGTCCTTTTATTTAAACAACAATTATAATTTCCAAGGCTCCAACAACCCATATTTACAGGCAACATCACAACAACTCATCCCATTCATTCTTTGGACTCGTAATCCTATAACAAGATTCTGCCATTTCCAACCATTCACACTTGGGCCTTACCATTAATTCCTATCAGCATATTCTCACTCCTATAGGAGTATTTATCATTCCAACAAAACATCATTATGTTCTTTCTACTGCAATTCAGAAATAAATTCCAAGCGCAATTCCAATATACAGTCCTTTCACTCAAGGAGCTCACGCAGATAACAAAAAATATTTAAGGGAGAGATCTCTTTCTATTGGCACAACAAGGCCAACCTCAATAACTCGGAATATAATTAATAATTACAATATTAATTATATTTTACATTAATTAAATTTCACTTTATGGTGGGGATGACCTGTACCCTTTACATCACAATTAGGGTTATAGGTAAGTTTGACTCTTAGAAAATATATCAAGGGATCTCGCACACCCACTAGTGCTCAGCCACTAGGGGCACATCCACCTATGCTCAACCACAGGGACATCCAAGTCAACAGATCTCTATCTCACTGTGTCTCATAGGAGAATCATCAGGATACACACTCACTAGTGCTCACCCACTAGGATCACGTCCACCTGTGCTCAGCCACAAGAGAATCCTACTCAACAGATCTCTATCTCATTGAGTCTCACAAGAGAATCATATGGAGTATCACATCATCTCAACTCTCTACATAGAGGAGAATAGTAAACCCATCACATGGGCTCCTTCACCCCTCACAGGGGTACACATTGTTTCATCTCCATCTCAGAGAATGACACACATAGCTCATGCGCATCTTCCCTTCACAGGGGCACACATCGTTCCATCTCCATCTCAGAGAAGAATGACACACCCAACTCATGTGCTACCTCACCCCACATAGGGGCACACAGCGTTCCATCTCCATCTCAGAGAGGAAAAACGCACTCAACTCAAGGGATCTCTCATAGGCTGACTCACTCAGTCTGTGTCCTGAAGAATGTCCCATGCAGTTGTAATCATCAACAGTCCCTCTCATCTAGGGAGGCATTCTCTACCAGGACAAGTGTCTCATGGAAGTACTCGAAATTCATCTTGGTTGTAATCATCAACACTCCCTCTCAGCTAGGGAGGTATTCTCTACCAGGCCAAGTCTCTCACGGAAGTACTCGAACTTCGTCTTGGAAAGTGGCTTGGTGAAGATATCTGCAATATTCTCATGGGTAGGAAGGTATTGTACGTGTACTTCTTTCCTCTGCACCATGCCTCTAATATAATGATATTTTATCTCAAGGTGTTTTGATCTATCACGAAACACATGGTTCTTAGAGAGCTTCACACAGCTCTAGTTATCATAATGAATAATGGTAGGATCCATCTCATGATCAAATAAATATGTCAGGAGGTTGTGAAGCCACACTGCTTCGTGAAATGCCACACTCAATGCTATATACTCTACTTTTGTGGTACTCAAGGCCTCAGAGCTTTGTTTCCTGTTGCACCAGAAAACCATGGCAGACCCCAAGGTAAAACAACAACCATATGTGCTCTTCTAATACAATGTTCTCCCTTCCTAATCTGTACCAGTATATTCTTGCAATCTCAAGTCTACACTGGAGGCATATCTTAGGTGATATCCAACTGTGCCTTGTGGGTGTCTCAATACATGTTTCGCTACTATCTAGTGAGTCTGTCTTGGATGACTGATGAAATGAATAAGTACATTCACTACATAGCATATATCAGGTATGGTGTTAAATAGATACATCAATGATCCTCTCAGTTGTGGATCAATCTCACTTGAATCAACATCATTCATTTTCTTCAAATCCATCACCATCGGTGTAGGCATGGATTTGCATTTTGTCATACCGAATTTCTTCAATATCTCCACTGTATATTTTTCTTGACTCAAGAAAAATCTCATCAGTCCTCTGTCACACTTCTAGTCCCAAGAAGTAGTGAATCATACCCAGATCCTTCATCTCGAAGTCAGAAGTCAATGCTCTCTTTCATTCAGCAGTAAGTCTTTCTGAACTGGTAAGGAATAAATCATCCACGTATAGGACCAAGATCAGGAACTCGTCACCAACAATATGATAATATAGGTTTGGATCAGTAACACTCTTGTTGAATCCCAAACTCATTAAGAATCCATCCATCTTATGTAGTTTCCAACTCATGGATGTAGCTAGTGAAATCATGGTATGGATGGAAGTGTATCAGGCTACTGGAGTAAATGTCTCATCATAGTCAACTCCCTCTACTTGTGAGAATCCTCTGACTACAAATCTCGCTTTGTATTTCTCGACACTTCCATCATTTGCATGCTTGATCTTTTAGATCCACTTGGAAGTCACCGCAGACTTCCCTTTTGGTTTTGGAACAATATCCCATACATCATTCTTCAAGATAGACTGGTATTCTTCTATCAGGGCATCTTTCCATATCTTCTCACATGTCGCTTCTCCATGAAAAGAAGGCTCAGAATTAATGATGTGACTCATGGCTGAAAGGTAGCTCAAAAATCTCTTTGGGATCTTGCTCTCTCGAAATGTGCCTTGAGAGGTTGCATGTCCCTCTGCCTCTTGCAGAGTTTGTCGACCCCAAACAGGCCTTTTATGGCCTACCGCAATGTCTCTAATCATATCAACTGGAGAAAATGGATCAACTGGATCAATAGTTGTCTCCCTCTGAACTGTTGAAGGGGAGAAGGTAATGTCTCTTCCTTATTCTCAAATAGTTTGACTCCCTCTGAGTCAAGTAACTCCCTCTTGAATTTTGAAGGATAGATATCTTTCTTTTCTTGTTTGTTAACATGTAGATGTCTCATGTCTTCTCAGGTCCTCTACTGATTCTACAGTATTTTGATGACATTTGTACTAGTATAATAACCAAGATGGCCTCTCATATGAATGGCCTCATGTACTACAATAATAATCAATCAATAAAGGTTAGACTCTCGTACCAGGGATAATGGTCCAAATCATGAGGGCTCCCACACAAGGGATAATACCCTTCACTATCAAAGATGCAATCAACTACATGTTTAATGATTAAATCAAATAATTTACCTGAGTCTGCAGTCGTGCCTAATCTTTCATTTGGTTTAGAGGAATTAATCCTCATCTCTCTTGACTTCATCCTTTTGAGGTGGGTCTGGATCAATGTCATCGGTGGAAGCATATTGTCTTCATTTCTTTCTGGTAGGACAATTTCTCGCATAGTGTGCATACTTGTCACATATGAAGCACTAGATCTCTGCCATGTCTCTTCTCTGATCATAACCTGAAGCTGATGAAGTCTTCATCTTTGAATGTTTGTCTGAATTTTCTTTTAAATCTTCCTCCTTTCTTTGTATGAAGTGCAAGAGCATGATTTTCATCAAGAGGGAAGTCTTCCACTCCTCTAGCTCTAAGTCTAATTTCTTCTTGGGTACAGTCTGTCCACAGACGATCAAAAGTAGGTAGATTTTCTCTTCCACTGATACTTTGAAGAAATGGTTCCCAATGTTTTGGAAGATTATAGAGAGTGGTCAAAAAAATTTCTGTATTAAATATGATTTCTCCAATGGTACCTAGTTGATCTCTGATCTCTGACATCTACATAAAGAAGGTAGCAATAGTATCAACTTTTGTCATCTTGATCCTTTGAAGTTGGCCCTTCAATGTAAGGGATTTGAGGGTGTTGTCACTCTCAAACATATTCTTCAATGCTTCATACATTTCATAAGTTTTCTTCAGGTTGTAAATATGAGGTAGGATATGATCTCTTACTGAGTAGATGATTATCTTCCTTTCCTTGACGTCATCTTCCTTTATTTATTCCTTCTCTTCATCGGTAGTTGTCTCTGGTAAAGTATTTTTTATCACACTCAATAGGTAATCATCTTCAATGGTGATCTAAAGTCTTGACTTCCAAGAGCTGAAGTTGCTTGATCCATCAAGCCTATCTTCCCCCAAGGTTTTTTTCTTCATATTTTCAGATTTCTTCACAACCCATTGTCAACTGGGCTAGAAAATGTAACAGCTAGGATAGAATAGAAACATTAGGTTTTGTTGGGCTTATGATTTCCAAAAATAAGCCTTAAGAGAGTCACAGGAATACTGGTGAGCTGAAAAACTCTTTCAATGAGTTGCAGAAACCTTAAAACCAAGAATCTGCAGAAAATTGTAGCACCCTAGAAACCCTAGGGACAAAAATTCAAAATGCTTGTAATTTCACTTTGAAACTCTCTAGAGGTACGTTGGAGGAGTTTGTCCTCTCCTATGCCAAATTTATCCCCAACGTCCAAGTATTAAGAGTTGAAACTGGAAAAGAAGGAGGGTCGAAATTTTTGGAAACCCTAGGAGGGTCATACGGTTCTGTGAAAGAGGAGGGATGAATGGTAGATGTGTGTGCAATAGGTTCTTCAAGAAATATGCTCTGATACCATATTGATTTTTCATTAAGCTAGGTTCAAGCATGAATTTCATTCCAATTTTAGCATTTTACTTGAACCGTAGACAATTGCAATAACACCATAGACAATTTGTTGCAGTAACCAAGATCGGAAGAAGAAATACCATGCACAAGTACACAAGAAGTATCTTGGGAAACCCTTCTCAACAAGGGAAGCAAACCCAACCAATCCTTTTCTATATTCTTCAAGAGAAAGACCTCCCACACCATAAACCTAGCACACAAAAGGGTGCTCACAAAACCTAGAAGGCTAGAGCCCAATAGAGGTGCGCACTTCAGCCCCAGAACTTGTACTTGTTGAAATTTCCAAAATCACACTTGTGTTGTGTTTCCTCAATGGGGAAATCACATCTATTTATATTAGACTGGACACATCAAAAGTGGCGTCTGTTGGCACAACAGGGCCAACCTCAATAACTCAAAATATAATTAATAATTACAATATTAATTATCTTTTTGCTATAGCGGGAAAACCCCCCTACGGACTACACTAGGGTTCAACGTGCACGTAGAGCTAACCATCTAAAGTATCCTACTTTTAACCACTACCCCTAAAATACCCCACATTCATGCATAAAATACAAAGTATAAGGATCCAGTAACTCTACCTTAAACTCTGTGTCTGGTGTCCATCCTTCTGCGCTCGGTCGTTTCACGACTGCAAATCTCCTCCCAAGGCTGACTTGCATTCACAAAAAGACAAACAAGAAAATACAAACATGCATCTTATATATGAATTAGTGGGTTAGATGTCATAAAAAAATGTAAATCAAACATAAATATTGAACACATCATATGGCGGGACGGAAAAAGTACTTCTTTATATTAATCTCACAAAGTCACTTACAAAATGAGATCAGCGACTGCTCCTCGAACCTGATCCTGAGATCCTCTTCACCAATCTCTAACTGCTTCCACGTATCCTTCTCCTCTCACAATTCTCTCTATAGAATGGGCATAGGTTTATGAATGAGAAAAAAGGGCAAGAATAAGGAATTTTGGCTCAAAACTCACAATGTGGCTGCAAATTCTTGGGGCAAGGGGGGGAAGTGAAATGGAAAGAGTTTCATTGTTCTTATTATTCTCCTTGGAATGATACCCCAACACCTCCTTTTATATGACATAATTATGTTTATTCGGTTGGGTGATGGGCTATAGGCGGTGGGACAGTTGGAAAACTACCCAATAGCCCATAATCTCAATGAATTCCTTGCAACTTTTAAATTTTTGCAACTTTTGTGGGCATACGCAGGTTGTAATGGTGCATCTAGCGTATGTACGCAGGAAGTAGTGGTACAGCTAGTGTACATACGCAGGCAGTAGTGGTGCAGGGCGCGTACATCTTCAAAAATAGTGTTTTTAAGAAGAGTTGCTCAGTGATGGCTTGGAAAAAATAGCAAGTAAGATGGCATGATGCCAGGTATGCATGTATGGTGCAATTTAGGGTTATAACAGATGTCCCCTAATGTGTGAGGTCGGAAGAGAATCTGATGGCCGAAATACATTAGGAAACTTCACCAATGTACGAAGCGAGTGAGCCCAGGACCAAAGTTCAGGAGGTGCCATCTGCAAAATAACAATTGTCTCACCGAGGCGAGTATACCCATGCTTGGGATGAAATAAATCATGGCTACCAATGAAATACACTATAGATCCATGTCATATAACTATATAAAGTGTATCCGCGAGCAATACACAGCGGATATACATCTCAAAATCAAAGATATACGTGTATGGTATCTGTATTCACGAAGCGGATGACACCTGATGGCTAGAGATGAAGCCTTTAGAGCTCAAGAAACAACTTCAAAATATTCAAACTCGGGTACGAGTGTAATGTGAGTGTACAACTTCACTACCCAAAGGTCTTTGATGGCTCATCAGGAACAGACAAGAGGATCTTGATGATCAGGCAGAGAACTTCACTTATTTCGAACAAGGACTTGATTGGACTTTCGGGATGGTCGGGCATGAGGTCAAGAGACAAAATGCAGAAGGGCCGACTCAAGTTGGGTAAAAATTCCCTTGGACAATATCACGACTGATGATCAAACTCAGGCAGCATGACATTGACATAAGTTCATGATGCAAGAGGCAAAGCAAACTCTCCATATGTTTGGAAGAATAACCAAATGGAGGAGGACACAAATCTATGTTACGAGAATAGCTTCCTAAGGTCATATTAAATCCCAATGCTTGACGACAAATGAAAGGATGTTCTTTTTCCAAGGGCGACTCATTGTGTTTCCATAAAAAGAAAATACTTTTCCCATCCTCTTTTTGGGGTATATTTGATTTTTTTGTCTTTTTCAATATTTTGAAGAGCTTGAAAAAGAATAAAAGAGTGCTATGTTACAAAGGAGGAACGAGTGTCACAAGCATACTAGTTCCAAGCGCAAGAAACACACTAATGCTCATAGCTAGGAGACATGTGCAGGAAAAGGACACTCGGGGAAAATTCCTCCATGGGTCAAGGTGTTAGGTCGCAGAGGCAAAGTGCTACAAGGCTTGCGTATAAGGCATGCTTCAAAGGTTTAGTCGAGAGCCACATGGAGCCGGCATTAGGCCAAAGACGTAGAGATGAAACTGTGATTAGCAAGACATGATGAAACCCCCTTCGTTGTATTTTTTATGAGCCCGGAGAAGATAAGCCCGATGGTTTTTCATTTTTAGAGAGTTTGAAAAAGCATAAAAGAAGACTCCACTTGAGTACCCTTTTCAAAGATAGTCTAGTCGGCTCGAAAAAGGGATAAACTAGCACCGAAAATACGTCTATTCAAAACCATTTTAACGAGTGTGACATAGACAAGGTCACTCAGCAATATTTTCAATTGTAAGGAGTCTGAAAAGAGCTTAACTATGGACTTGCTGCCTTTTTCTAGATTTAGTCTCCTTAGCCCGAAAAAGTATAAAATCTACTAAAGAGAACTCTCCCGAAGAGACGAATCTCCCGAAGTGTACCTTTTTCCTCCTTAATCTACAGGTTGGAAAAAGGGTTAAATTCATGCCAATAGATGTTTTTCTGAACCAATTAACGAGTTTGAAAGAACAAGGTCACTCAACGATCTTTTCACTTTTAAGGAGTCTGAAAAGAGCTTAAATATGGACTTCGTAATGGATTTTCTTCTGGACTGATTTAACGAGTGTGAAGAAACAAGCTCACTCGGCGATCTTTTCAATTTTAGGGAGTCTGAAAAGAGCTTAAATATGGACTCCGTGGGGGTTCCTTTTTCGTAAATTTAGTCCCTCAGGCCCGAAAAAGGGTTAAAATTATACCTGAGAATACTCTTCTAGCGAACCGAAGTTCTTAGAGTATACCTTTGTTCATACAATTGACCATCCAGACCGAAAAAGGGGTAAAATATTGCCGGACAGACGTGCCTTCAAATTTTAGTTTGGCGAGCATGAAGGGAAACAATATCGCTCGGCAATATTTTCATCTTTAGAGGGTTTGAAAAGGGCTTAAAAGAAGACCCGTTTTTTGGGAGTCCTAAGGGCGAGGCCAAGAGCGATAATATATCAAACATGTGAAGGTTCAAACTTGTAATCAAGACAATAATAAAAGGACTCCCAAACCTAAAGTCATTAACGACGGCATGGACACCAAAATGCAACCAGGATCTACCTAGGGAATCCATGTGAAGGTAGGCTCTACCACTAAATTACGACACTTCTAGATAAGTAATGATGGTTGCGTGTCGCAATTTAGTGGGATCGATCCTATGGCAAAGATAAAAGGAAAACGAGGTGCAAAAAGTGGAGGTGGAATCCTAACTTAAATGCATAAAGTTGGAAAAACGACTTTTCACCAAAGGACCTTGAAAGTGCCCCATCTCTCAAAAAGTTTTACAAACCAAAAGTAAAGTGTATCGTAACATCCAATGAGAAACTCAAGAACCACGTTAAATGATTTTCAAACCAGAAAAAACGACAACGGGGGTCAAAAAATGACAAAAAGGGCCAAAAAAGTCTATAAATAGAAGTTGGGAGCTTATTATCACCATTGTAAATTGAGAATTGACCAAAAATCCAAAAACACCCCTTGATTAAAGAAGTTGATTATGGGAGCTTCAGTGGACGAAATGAACTTTCGCTTGGACCAAGTAAGTACAAACTAGCTCCTCTTGCATTTCCATACTCTCCTTTTGTTTTATTTTTAGTTTTTTTGGGGGGGCGCACCTTTAAAAATGGTCGGCCCTACGTGTACGCGAGCAGAAAACAAATTTCCCGCATGCATACGCGACTGTGGCCAATGTATCCCACGTACACCCTCAAAAATATGGAAAAAACAAAAATGCAATAATTAACTCTCCTTTGAACTTGTCATTTTTAAGAATGTACGTCCATTGGAGAGAGAGGGAGCATGAGGAAATTGATATGTTGGTCGATGAGGACCCTGCATCTATGGCCTCATTGAGACAATGTGGTTTGTCGAAGTTCTTTCGGTGTCCATTCATGAGGGTACAGCCTAGGTTGTTGAATACCTTGGTAGACTATTGGCATCTTGACGCTGAGGCGTTTATGCTCGAGGGGAAGTCGTTGACTCCAATGACTGAAGATATTTACTTCTTGACTGGCCTCTCGAGGAGGTGAACCAGTCAACTTGTGTTCTTTTCCCCCCGAGCCTCACAACATTGCAGAGTTGATTGGACTACATTGTGAGGCCGACACTGAGAAAGTAGGTTCTCAGGTGCCTATTAACAAGATCACCAACCTATCACTCAAAGTGATAGTTTTACTCATTGGGCGGATCATTGGATCCATGGCTTTACATCAGGCCTCCTGGGCGCACATACATTGTGTAGTGCAATGCTTGAATGCACGAATATTCGACTGGAGCATGACCATGCTAGACTGGATGAAGAGACAACTCACCGAGTGTCGTGGGAAGGACAACAAAAACTTTGGATTTGGGACCATTTTGTGCTCATTCTTCTTCGAGAGGGTGCCTGATCTTAGTCCATGAGAGATAGTGTGGGGGTATGTGGCCTCCCTCCCAGCAGTGTGTAGATGGGCAGCGTTCCTACCACGACAGGTAGGAGGGAGGACCATAGAGGCCTTTGATGACACCTTTTCTGACTGGTGGGCATGGCAGATTCCAACGATGGAGGACTACCCCTACGTCGGGATCAAATTTTCCAGGGATCTGGATATGCCCATACCTCCTGGAGCAGAGCAAGGAGCGATAGGTACGTTCATTTTTAATGTTATTTAATTTTTTGTTTCTTTTTATATATATCATTTTTATGGGAAACAGAGTATCTAACAACTATGTATCTGTTTATGTACATATGTGGGGCCAGTGCGTCCAACAGACTTCTCAAGTACTAGGTGGCATCCTTGACCAGAGGCAGTACCAACCACAGTCGTCGGACCAGCAGTAGTAGGAGGGGGACCTCCAACCGGAGAGGTTGAGAGAGTTTTGAGATGGGTAGAGCGGAACCTCACTGTGCTCACTCGCGCTGTCCCTATGGAAGAGATCGAGGATCTCCCACCATCGATGCAACCTCACGTATTTGGGGTGCCATGGACCTGGGTCCAACTCTTCCAGCGTTTGGAAAACACTGTGGTTCACTATGGCAGGGCCAACAGGCCCCGCCCTTAGCTTAGGATGGACCAATTACGTGTCGAGGGCACTTTTTGTATAATTTTTACGGCATAAGCCCCGTGATGTGTACTGGATATGTATTTTTGAGGCGCTTGCTCCCACCTATGTACTCTAATACTTTTGATATATATGTGTGTGTGTGTGTGTGTGTGTGTGTGTGTGTGTGTATTTACATCTTTTATGTATTATGGGTTACATTTATTTACAAATGTATTTACATGTGTATGTGTGTGCTTTTTCATACATGTGTGAAATATGCCAATCTAATACTCGATTAGCTAGAGTATCTATCATTTGATTTAGCCTCCTAGGAACATGGATATACGTAATGTAATCAAAGCAACGTTCTAAGAGATGTACCCTAAGGAATCGTCGATGTAGAATAGGATCATGAATGCGGTAAACCCCATTTAACTGGGACACAACCAATTGTGCATCTAAGTAAACCTGGAGGTAAGAGATACCATGTGACAGAGCATCACAAAGCAACTCTATTACTACACTGTAATTGGCAACATTGTTTGTGGCGTCACCTAGACAGATACCTCCAGAATATAGCAACTGGCCTTGAGGTGTGAAGATCACCCAAGCTGCGAAAGCAAGCCCCCGAGTGTGTCAGCTAGTGTCATCTGTGAACCCAACAAACACTTATGATTCACTTGACATCTGCCACAGTGAAAAATATGGCATCAAAAACAACACGTTCATAAAACAAAAAGACAAAAAACAAACTAAAATGTATAAGAACTATTACATATGTGCAAGAAGTCACCCAAGGCGACCCACCTATGAGTAATACTTCTTGAGGTAGAGCCCATTTCTAGGCTCCACTAAAGCTTTCCCTTTAAATTAAACCAGACGATAAGCGCCCTTCTTTAAAACTTCCTTCACAATGAAAGGTCTTAACCACATGGGTTTGAACTTGCCTGCCCCCAGGGGATCCTTATCTTGGTCATAGACCAGGACAAGGTCGCCTTCGGAGAAAATCTGAGGACAAACTGACCGATCATACTAACACTTGATTTTTTGCTTGTGAGCCTCATTAGCCAAGGCTACATCACGTCATTTCTCATCGAGCTGCTCGAGATATAATAAGCATTCCTCAAGCAGTGAAGTGTCTGGAAATAACTGTACTGCCAACTTAAGAGACGGGATCTGGCACTCTATTGGCAAGACTGCTTCTAGCCCGTAAACGAGTTGGAAAGGTGAAAAACCAGTGGCAGTCTTCAGAGACGTTCGGTAGGCCCACAATGTCAAGTACAACATCAAATGCCAATTTGACTTGGCTGAATTGATCGTTCGTTGTAGAATGGTGTTGAGAGACTTATTCACAGCTTCCACCTGACCATTCACTTGTGGGTAATAAGGTGATGAGTGTTCTTGCCTCAACCCTAGATTTGACGTTAACTCGGACATCATCTTGTTTTGAAAGTGACTGCCATGGTCAGTGACAATCTCCTTCGGGACGTCGAACCTTGTTATTATCTGATTAAACAAGAAGAGAGTTGTTGTCTCTCCATCATCTTTGAATGTTGGCATAGCCTCGACCCACTTAGTGAAGTAGTCTACTGCTACGATGATATAGCGGTGCCCCCTGGATGAAGGGGGGTGGAATGTAGTATAATCAATCCCCCATTTAGTGAAGGGGCCAACTGTGATGGCAGGAAACATAAGAGCAGGGTGTGTCCTCATATTTTGTGAGAAGATATGACACGAGTGGCACTTCTTGACCGATTCAACGCAATCTTTGATCAGCATCGGCCAATAGTAACCGCCTCGTAAAACATTTTAGGTTGTTGCCAACCCAAACAAATGACCACCACATGCTCCAGTGTGGAAATCGTTAAGCATGAGTTATGCTTCCTCATGAATAAGGCATCGACAGAGGATGCAATATACACCTCGACGATACAAAGTGTCCTCGAGTATGAGATAGTTCTTTTCTTGATGGCATATACGTCGACGCTCATCGCGAGAAGAAGAGGCGGGGCACTTCAAAGTATGGAGATAGACTAGTATATCTCCATACCAAGGGTCCGAAGATGAAATCAGAAAAATATCTCGTTTAATCGTTGATTCTTCGGACGTAACATCACCTGATTCGACCAGAAGTTTTGAGATAAGTTCCGCAAAGACCAACGACTTTTTAGATTTCGCAGACAAAAAATCCAAGTCAAATTCTTGGAGGATAAATATCCATCCACTGATCTTTACGCCAATTACACATCGCGTCAACACATATTGGAATGGATTCACACACATATTGGAATGGATTCACAACGGCAATGACGGTGGTCTTGCAAAACAGGATATAATGACTGAACCGTTGGACAGCATGTACTGCTGCCAAAGCAAGTTTCTCAACATGGGAGTAATTGAGTTCTGGTCCAACCATGCCTCGGCTCGGGTAATAAATGACATGTTCTTCAAGGAAATCATCTTCTTGAACCAAGACCATACCGATGGTCGACTCTGCAGTGGCCATGTATAATAAGAAATATTTATTATGATTGGGAGGTCGGAGTAGAGGGGTAGATGTGAGGGCGCATTTCAATGCTTCAAAAGAGCATTGAGTGGCTTCATCCCAATGAAAAGGAATGCCCTTCTTCAGTAGACGCATAAACCCTTTTGTGATCTCGGCATAGTTTGCAATAAAACACAGAAGAAAATTAGCTTTTCCCTGTAAACTCTGAAGCTAAGGGACTGTGCACAGGGGAGGCAATTGAAGTATCGCCTCAACCTTTAGAGGATCGACCATGATCCCTATTGTCGACACTATGAAACCTAGCAGACGACCCGACGTCACGTAGAAACTGCACTTGTTTGGATTCAAGTGAATCTGATAGTAGCGACATCG
>ML787856.1:34826-49834 GCA_009831015.1 Picea engelmannii | reverse complement strand
AACCATTCATTGGATCGAGATCAATGGTCCTCATTATATCTTCCATCACCTCATTGACATTTTCTATTTGCTCTGTTTTTGAAAAGGTCTGAGATCCCAATGTCTGGTGGTCCGACATACATCAATGGATGACGTGTGGTGGTTCCACTGTGAAGTTCCACGTACAAATTAGTAAGGTTCCGACTTACTGTTCTGCGTGTGGTTCTCGCGAAAGCCTTTGCAATATTTGAACAATGGAGATTAAACCTTGTAGATTGATGGTCCTCATTACGACGAACAAAAGACATAGGAGGTTATAAGGTGTTCGATGTTGCAAAAATTCTGAGGTCCCGACGACGAACTCCGTGGTAGACCTTGGCATATAGACCGACGACGAAGATAAGATATTTGACACGGGAGATAACCGACTCTTCTTACGATGGACTACGACCATCGAGAGTTTTTGGTTGATGAGAAGAGTGAAAAGATTTGATTTCCTGATGATGAGATATGTCATGCTAATGTAAAGGCATCCACAAAGGATATGACACATGGCGAGGGTATTGTGACCATTGATCATGATAGGATCAACAATGATCCATTGTCAAGGAGGAATAGATCCAACCGTTGATCGGGAGACGAGATTGACAACTGAGGTTGAACGCGTACATTGAATATGCCCGAGGGTTAATGCAAAGGCCACCATCCACGTAGTGGTTTAAAGATTACCACCGAGGACACATGAAGGGTAATCTTGTGAACGTGGATGCTCTCAATGGTGCTTTTTGAAACCTCCTATCGACCATCTGTAGGAATTAGCCTACAGTTCCATCCTTCAGTCGCATGGGATAACTGTCGATTCCGAGGAGGTAAAGAATAAGCGCTCAAGTCTGCGAGCTCGTGGTCTTAACACCCGATGTCATGGATGAAGGTTGAGATATACTCAAGATGAGGAGAGAACCAATGAAATTAATGGCGCCATTGCAAGTTTAGGGTGAAATTAAGTGGGATTAAGGAGATATTGTTGCCATGGACCTGTTGAGTCCATATCTTGGACCGAATAACCCACATGTCCAAGGATCGAATTCAATGATCCTAAGGACCTGAAATTGATCTTATCAAATAAGTATCAGGTTATGGGATTTGGTACTTATTAGGGTGACATGTGTCACCATGGTAGTGGTCAATAGACGATGGTCATCCAGAAGAAGGTTGGGAAAACCTTACGAACTTGCTTTTAACCTAAGCCATAGTATCTGGATGTTAGCAGATCCTAGCCATTTGTCAGAGAGAGTTGGGTCTAGACCAAAGGCAAGGAAGAAGGAAAGTGTCAATGATGATGATATGTTGAGGTTAACGTTGACCGTTGATCGGTTGATGTGTGATATGCAATATCAGTCGTGGATCCTTGTGGGTCCTATCCCCACACCGTGAGGAATGTCAAAAACTTGGATGTTAACCTATGTGCTAGTTAGCATCGCTGACACAAATATAACCATCAGATGCTCGACCCGAGGACCATCGGATTGAGGAGGGGAATGATTGATGGATCATCATTGAAACTTTCAAGATTGAGTATTTGGAGCTCCACTAGAGAAAATCCTCCGACGACATTAGACTTGTGTGGGTAGAAAACCCTGAAACGATGATGATACATGAGAAAAACCACCCCAAGTCAAAGTTGAAATTTTGTGAAGCTTCGAGAAGAGGCAGTGTGGCCAAGAAGATGAGATTTCCTTGCATTTGATGGAGTTTGTTGTGATTTTTATGTAGTTATCTCTTTTGAGCATCTAGTTAATGATTCTAGGAGGAAATCATGGATATAATATGATCCATGATATCATAATTATCTTGTTTATGTGTAGCCTGCAAATATAATAATGGGAGGAATGTACAATGTAATATCAAGACGAGAAAGGTAGTCTAGCCATAACGACTATGACTGTGTGTAATTCGAGATCGAATCCTAATGAAAGTATGTATTTTATGTAACCTATGTGTATGGTTATGTGTTTATGAAATATATGGGTAGAAACCGTGCATTATATATATCTGAGTGTGTGTGCAAGTGATGCAGGAGCATCTCAAGCGAGCCAACGCGGAAGCAAAAGACAGTTGGGCAAGCGCCAGTGCAAATTTTGAAATTACCTTTTAGTTGATGCGCCATCTTAAATGAGATAATTAAGAAGGAGCGCACTTGTATAATGTAAACGGACCTTGAGCGATCCGCTCTCGTCCATAGTAGGTAGAAGGCATTTATGGTAGTTAATGTAAAGTAGATAGAATTCAATTCTAGATTAGACAGTTTTAGAGTGCAAGAGGGAAACGAGATACAAACACCCTCATTGTGTATTGTAACATTATTGGAAAGTGTGAGAAGAGCATAGAAGAGAAGTAGAGAGCTGTGTAGCAGACTCCATGTACAAAAGTTCTGAATTAATAAAAAGAAAGCTGTAATTCAGACCCATGGTGTTCATATATTCTCTATGTATGCATCTTTGAATGTTATGCTCATGAATGTTTTAATCTTTCTGTCATGCAATTGCTTTTATGCTATGTATGAATGATTTCTTGTTGAATGTTGGAAATCTGAGAGGAGAGGGTAATGGAATGAGTTTCAATTGTTTCTCTATCTGATCAAGAGTTCCTGCAAGGAGTGCAGTTGAAGTGTCTGCAAGGAGTGCGTTGACAAAAGGTTCAGAGGTTTGTCTCTGAAAGCTCAGAAGAGATAGCTTTTGTTCTCATTCACACAGAAGTGTAGTCAGGCACAGGAGCCATGCAAGGAGTGTGCAGGCCAAGTAAAGTCTCAAGGTTGCGAGCCTAAGAGAAGTATTGAAGGGCTGCTGCTGCAGGTGTGCGCAGAGTCAAAGGATTTCAACACTTGAAAGTGTTTGAAAATTTGCCGCAAGGAGTGCGTGCAAGGATTCTCTGAAAGACTCGAAGTTGGGAAAAGTTCAAAGGGTTTCGAAGCCTTTGAAGTTGTCGAAGGAAAGCGCAATGACGAGAGGCCACAGGAGGACAAGTTCTCAGAGGAAGAGACAGACGGTCGAAATTCTCGGTGGAGAATCCACGAAGTCCCTTGAGCCGTCAGATCTCATGGAGGAGCAGGGGAGTTACGGCGAAAGCGTCGAAAGGTTCTAAGCTCAGGAGGAGTAGGACTGTAGATCCAAGCCACAAGGGCCGTTGGATTTACACATATATACTTGTATCGGATTTTCATGGGTGGAAGTCCCGTAAACCTTACAACGGGAATCACGATATTCCGAAGCGCGAAATCCTGAACGTTAAGAAGATTTGTGTGGGCCACGGAGGAGTCAGCGAGTGGATAGGTGGTGTATTATTGACCCGGAGTCAAACTCCATTCACCGTTTCATATTTTTGTGGAGTAAAGATCTGAAACCTTTGCATTAGGATTCGCGATATTGCGAAGTCTGAAGTGCCGATGAAGTGAAGTGGCGTTGAAAGGTCAAAGCTTGCGAGTGTATCAGAGTTTCGGAAAATCGGGATTCGAGAGTCGAGAGGACAAGTTTCTCGACATCGCGATCGCCAAATTCGTGATAGGAAAAATCCCGAAAGGAAAGAGGAAAGGTCAGCGTTGACTGTTTCGGGTTTCGGGGATTCAAGAGACCAACGCTTGACCCCTAGATTCGTGAAGTTGCGAAGTCCGATCTCCCAAGTGCAAAAGAGGGGATCTTAGTGAGAGTTTGTTGTGGGTGCAGATTTCCCGATAGGGGGATAAAAGAGTCGTTTAGAGTTCGTCGGGCCAGTAGTAAAGGAAAGATCCTGTGTTGACGTGGACCTTTTCGACCTGCGGGTTGTGGAGGGAGCGTGCGTCGACGTCAAGTTTGGTATCAGAGCACAGAAAGGTTCTTTGCTTTCTGTAGCAGAGAAAAATAAGAATTCACCATGCCGCCAAGGAGAAGGGACAGACAAACACCCGATCCACCAGAGGATAGGGAAATGCCGCGAAGAAGAGGCAGGAAGATGACTGATCCAACCATGGAGAGAGAGATGCGTGATCTACAATCCAGACTCGAAGACATGGAGACAACACAAAGACGCACAGTCAGTGCTGGGGATCTTAGTGATTCCGAAAGTGAAATTGAGGCTGAACATGAAGAAGAAGTTGCAGCTGAAGATGCAACAAACGAACGCTTGATCAGAGCTATTGTAAGAATGGGTGCAAGAGCGAAGATGGACATTCTAGTTTATGAGGGAAACTTGGATGCATAGGAGCTTCTAGACTAGATTAGAGCTCTAGACACATACTTTGACTATGAAGATGTCGAAGAAGACAAGAAAGTCAAGCATGATGTCACAAGATTGAAGGGACATGCAACATTGTGGTGGGATGAACTACAAGATGACAGGCGCTGCAAAGGCAAGCAAAAGATCAAGAGCTGGGACAGAATGATCATGAAGATGAAGGCGGAATTCATCCCCAGAGACTACCGGATCACTCTGTTAAGGAGAATGCAGAACTTGAGACAGAAGCTGATGACAGTTAAAGAATACACTGAAGAATTCTACAAGCTGAACATCAGGGTAGGTCATCAGGAGAGCGATGATGAAAAAGTTGCCAGATACCTAAATGGCCTAAGATATGATATCCAGGATGAGATGAGCATGGTAACCATCCGGACGATGGAATATTCTTATCAAATGGCTCTGAAAGCGAAAGAGAAGCTGAGCCGAAAGAAGGGTCAGAGGGGTCGAGGCAGAAGTCAACCCAGAGGCAAATCAGTTTCCCAGGATAAATATCAAAAGCCCAAGGAGGATTGGAAGAAACCTCAGACTCGAACTGAGAGAGGTGGAAATTCAAAACGAGGGCAATATGCTGAACAGAGGGGACAACATACCGAACAGAGAGGAGATTATGCTGATAACAATACTTTTCCTCGTACTAGAGGTAGAGGAAGAGGAAGAGGTGGAGTAATAACATGCTTCACATGTGGAAAGAATGGGAACAAGTCTTACGAGTGTCCAGACAAAAAGGAGATTGGAGAATATCACATCGCCGAAGCACAGAGGCGGGATGTTGAGGCAGAAGACGTTGAAGGCGGAAGATCGTTGATGATGCGAAAAGCTCTTTTGACACCAGAGAAGGAGGTGGAGAGTTCAGTCCAAAGGACCAGACTTTTTCGAACTGCTTGCAAGACCAAGGACAGGGTATGGAAGGTCATTGTGGACAGTGGTAGCACATATAATCTCGTTTCTACAGAGATGGTAGAGAAGCTGGAGCTGGAGACGATTGATCATCCAAGCCCGTACATAATTTCATGGCTACAAAAAGGACATCAGGTAACTGTCACTAAACAATGTTTAGTTGAATTTAAGATAGGAGGATATAATGATAAGATATTATGTGATGTTATTCCTATGGATGTTTGTCATCTATTGTTGGGTAGACCATGGAAATATGATAGGAATGTGATTCATGATGGGAGAATGAACACATACACCCTAGAGAAGAATGGGAGGACACACATGTTGCTTCCAATCAAGGATAAGGAGGTGAAAACGGAAATAAGCAACACAATACTTCTCATGAGTGGGAAGGAACTTCTTACCGAGGTCAAGAAGAAGCAGGATCCATAGTTCATTGTGGTCAGGAAACCAAAGATGGTTTTGACCAACACAAGAGTGGATGATTTACCAGAAGAAATTCAGGAACTCCTAGAAGAGTTCGCTGATATAGTTGTGGATGAGCTACCTCGTTCGTTGCCACCGATCAGAAGTGTGAGTCATCATATTGATCTCATACCAGGAGCTAGTTTACCAAACAAATCCACGTATAGATTAACGCCGCAAGAGAATGAAGAGGTTAAGAGTTCAAGCCATGAATACAAGCGTAGAGCAGATCAACACAGGAGACAACTTCAATTTGAGGTTGGTGACTTGATTCTAGCACATTTGAGAAAAGAAAGGTTCCCGAGAGGAACATATAATAAACTGAAGATGAAGAAAATCAGACCATGTAAGGTCTTGAAGAAATTTGGGGCGAATGCTTACGAGATTGAATTAACCAATGGGATCGGAATTTCTTCGATATTCAATATCTCAGATTTGTACCCATATAAAGCTGAGGAAGCAGGAATAGAAAATGAGCAACCAGTGGTCCAGTGGACAAAGCAGATGCCAGTTGCAGATAAGCCGCAGATAGAGCGCATACTGGATAAAAGAGTAAGCAAGAAGATCAGGCGGAAATAATACTTTGAATATTTGGTCAAGTGGAAGGGCCATCCAGTTGAAGATGCCAGCTGGGAGAATGAAGCAGAGATCCAGAAGCATGGACATACCGTGCACGAGCTCATGGATAGGAGCCCATGAAAATTTTCAAGCCAGGGAGTATGATGCAAGAGCATCTCAAGCGAGCCAACGCAGAAGCAAAAGACAGCTGGGCAAGTGCCAGCGTGAATTTTGAAATTACCTTGAAGTTGATGCGCCATCTCAAATGAGATAATTAAGAAGGAGCGCACTTGTATAATGTAAACGGACCTTGAGCGATCCTCTCTCGTCCATAGTAGGTAGAAGGCATTTATAGTAGTTAATGTAAAGTAGATAGAATTCAATTCTAGATTAGACAGTTTTAGAGCGCAAGAGGGAAACAGGATATAGACACCCTCATTGTGTATTGTAACATTATTGGAGAGTGTGAGAAGAGAATAGAAGAGAAGCAGAGAGATATGTAGCAGACTCCATGTACATAAGTTCTGAATTAATACAAAGAAATCTGTAATTCAGACCCATGGTGTTCATATATTCTCTGTGTATGCATCTTTGAATGTTATGCTCATGAATGTTTTACTCTTTCTGTCATGCAATTGCTTTTATGCTATGTATGAATGATTTCTTGTTGAATGTTGGAAATCTGAGAGGAGAGGGTAATGGAATGAGTTTCAATTGTTTCTCTATCTGAGCAAGAGTTCCTGCAAGGAGTGCAGTTGAAGTGTTCGCAAGGAGCGCGTTGACAAAAGGTTTAGAGGTTTGTCTTTGAAAGCTCAGAAGAGATAGCTTTTGTTCTCATTCACACAGAAGTGCAGTCAGGCACATGAGCTGTGCAAGGAGTGTGCAGGCCAAGTAAAGTCTCAAGGTTGCGAGCATGAGAGAAGTATTGAAGGACTGCTGCTGCAGGTGTGCACAGAGTCAAAGGATTTCAACATTTGAAAGTGTTTGAAAATCTGCTGCAAGGAGTGCGTGCAGGGATTCTCTGAAAGACTCGAAGTTGGGAAAAGTTCAAAGGGTTTCGAAGCCTTCGAAGTTGTCGAAGGAAAGCGTAGTGATGAGAGGCCACAAGAGGACAAGTTCTCAGAGGAAGAGACGGACGGTCGGAATTCTCGGTGGAGAATCTGCGAAGTCTCGTGAGCCATCAGATCTCACGGAGGAGCAGGGGAGTTACGACGAAAGCGTCGAAAGGTTCTAAGCTCAGGAGGAGTAGGACCGTAGATCCAAGCCACAAGGGTCGTTGGATTTACACGTATATACTTGTATCAGATTTTCGTGGGTGGAAGTCCCGTAAACCTTACAACGGGAATCACGATATTCTGAAGTGCGAAATCCCGAACGTTAAGAAGATTTGTGTGGGCCACAGAGGAGTCAACGAGTGGATAGGTGGCGTACTATTGACACGGAGTCAAACTCGATTCACCATTTCAGAGTTTCGTGGAGTAAATCTCCGAAACCTTTGCATTAGGATTCGCGATATTGCGAAGTCCGAAGTGCCGATGAAGTGAAGTGGCATTGAAAGGTCAAAGCTCGCGAGTGTATCAGAGTTTCGGCAAATCGGAATTTGGGAGTCAAGAGGATAAGTTTCTCGACATCGTGATCGTCAAAATCACGATAGGGAAAATCCCGAATGGAAAGAGGAAAGGTCAGCGTTGACTGTTTTGGGTTTCGGGGATTCGAGAGACCAACGCTTGACCTCTGGATTCGCAAAGTTGCGAATTCCGATCTCCCAAGTGAAAAAGAGGGGATCTCTTGAGAGTTTGTTGTGGGTGCATATTTCCCGATAGGGGGATAAAAGAGTCGTTTAGAGTTCTTTGGGCCAGTAGTAAAGGAAAGATCCTGTGTTGACGTGGACCTTTTCGACCTGCGGGTTGTGGAGGGAGCGTGCGTCGACGTCAACAAGGATATATTGTGAGTGGAGAGTATTTTTTGTAGGTCAAATAGCGATTGACCGTCGATCTTTGAAAGGATCGACCACGATCAAATTATAATAAAAATTGTGCGGGAAAATATCTGACCGTCCATCCACAAAGGAGATCAATGATCCTCATCATTTAGTATATTAACCCTTGAGATTTTTCTATCATCGTGAAGTCCCGAGGTCCCTAGGTTCGACACACGTGGAATAAGTGGAATGGCGAGAAGAATTGTGACCGTTTGATCAAGGTAACATTAAGTCATGATTGTTGGATCGAGATCATAGTAAATTCCTCACTGCACATAATCACAGAATCATGACCATTTGATCCAGATCCAGATCGAAGGTCCTCATTATGGCATATCGTGAACAAAAAAGGTTATAAGGTGTTCGATGCTGTAAAATTTTCGAGGTCCCAATGATGAAAAATGTTATAGTGACATAAGAAATTCCATTTAGGAAGTAACACATGGAGACCTGGTCCCATGATATATGGTTTTCGTGGTAGACCTTGGGATATAGATGAATGACGAAGATTATATCCTCGACACATGAGATCAATGAATCTCCTTATGGTGGACCATGGCCATCAATATTTTTTGGTTGATGAGGAGTGTGAAACATTCCAACATCGAGATACATCAGAGCCCCACTTTGGAGAAGACACATGGCGATGAGGTTCCAAAGTATTCAGAGTTCCCTGGCGGCCCACGATGAGGATTTGGAATTTAGTTAAGAACAATCAATGGTCCATATCTGATATGAGATCTAGATCGATGGTGACCATTATATCACCCATCGAAGGTTTGTTCATTGATCAACTCCAGGATCAACGATCTAGATTTATCGTGCACCTCTGCGCTTAAGCCCGTGGTTCTTGAAATTGGATCATATGAAGATAAATAAGCTTAGCGTCAGGGACTTCGAGGGTGTTAAAAGACATAGTTAGACCATGGTTTCAATCTATGGTCTTGTGGAAGTAAGGGAACATGCACTAAATTTAAAGGATCCCGCGATGGATCTGGACAACAAAGACCTGCGAAAGACAATGAAGTTCCTATGAACTGCATAGAGATGAGTTCTGAAGGCAATCTCATAAAGGGTATGGGGAGATCGAATGTGAACCAGGGTGTCGTGAATAAGGGAGTTAAGGACATATTGTTGCTATGGAAATGTTGAGTCCATATCGTGGCCCCATAACCCACAGGTACGAGGATCGAAATCAATTGTCCTAAGGACCCTGCTTATTGGTCTTATCAAATAAGTATCAGGGAACGTGTTCTCATACTTATCAAGTGGTATTAGAATGTAGGGAAATATTTATCTACAAGAGAGTGAGTAGATTTGTAGTATCCTAGAGCAAGGATGATCCAAGTGGATACTGGTGGCCACCCACCAATTCCAACTGGTTCCTATTGTCAGTTTTTAGTTCATCACATTCTTCTGTACTTATTTGTAATTGTGGATTCTACACTTCTTGGGCTGTCTGAATCCCTACACGTCTTCCAGGTGGAGACCGGTGGCCGCCCACCTAATCCAACTGGCTTATTTTGGAAGTTTTCATTCCAACACATCTTTCTGTACTTCCAGGGCCGTTTTGGGTCCCTAAACAATGATTTTTTGGCGTGCCACATTCAAACTATAAACATAGTCAAATTTTGACAACATAATGCGTATTTCTCAAAAATACCTTTCCAACGAGCTATCACATGCCTAAAACGATGATCGTGTGGAAAAGTTACGACCCCAAGAAGTTAATGCACTAACTTACCCAAACATGGCCCACATGAATTTTGGCGTTTCATCTCCTAGGGTTATGTTTTTGGATGTCTAGGATTTTGACATTCATGTTTATCATAAAATAAATTCAGAGCCTTATTGTAATAATCTTCTTGCAAATGAGCATAGACGTCACATATCTTCTCAGAAATAAAGCTACCACCATTCTAGCGAGTCTTGCACTCTGTATCTTTACAGTCTCTTTACAATTCTTTCATTAATAGAAATCAAGTATTGTTGTATTTATTTGTTTCTGGCATTTTTCATGAGTATTTCATTGTACTATCTCTGCTTTCATTTCCTTCCAAAAATAATCTGGATCAGTGGTATCAAAGCAGGCTGCTCTTAATTGTTTTTCAGCGCATGTCCCCAATGAGGTCTGAGTATATCCAGTTGGATCTCGAGATTGTCTCTCTTGAGGATAATCACTCTCGCACGCCCAAGCAACCCTCGATGGTGGAATAAAATAAAAATGACGGAGTAGAAGATTCTATTAGCCGGTTTCTTGAGCAAGCTCTCGCACGACAGAGGGAAAAAATGATGGAGAATTTTTCACACATCCTTCAACGCCTGCTGATAGCAACAGACACATCTTCATGAAGCAACCATTTTGGAGGAAACTCTCCCTTCAAGGTACACATTAATTTTGATATTCCCATATTTGAAGGTCAGACATATGCGGATGCCCTAGAAAAATCGTTAAATCTATTAGAAGGTTATTTCTCTGTTCACAATTTTTTCGACAGGGAAAAGATCACATTCACACTCCTCAAGGCTCTCCCCCATGTCAAAAATTGGTGGGAAAATTAATGGGAGCAAAGTTCTACAGAGGAATCTGGAATATATGGGTTGAGCCCACTTGGGATTTTTTTGTGGATGCGGTCAAGGAAAAATACCACCCTGTTGATAACTATGAAGACCAATACATGAGATGGACCATACTGCGAAAAGAGAAGAGCCAAACAATGTCGAAGTTCACAAATACTTTCCATACCTTGCGCACCAAGATGGGTATCAAAGACTCCGAGCGACATATGGTTCATCAATACCATAGGGCTCTGCATAGGTACATCCAAACCGAAATGGATTTCCTAAACATCTCATCATTGGAGCTACCTATCGATATGCTGTCAAAATTGAGTAGAAATTTAGGAACCAGAAAAAATGGGAATTCGGGTCTGCAAATCTACAACAACCAAAGCATGGTAAAGACGACCCTAACCGATAACCTCTAGACAAACAGTCTAAGATACAGGACAAGAAGGGTAAAGGAAAGTTGAAGAATGAGACTAGGAAGTGGTGTGACTTGCACAAAATCCCCTGGCACAACACCGATTAATGTCGCTCGAAACAGTCATTGGTGGCCAAGGTCAAAGACACGTAGTCGAACCCTGATTAAGAATCTGATCCAAAAATATTGAAAACAAACAGATCATCAATGTAGACCCCACTACTACTATCACGACCACAACAATTCAACCAGAAGTAGATCCTGAAGAGGGGGAGTGCCTCTTCCATTCACAGATGTAGGTGAAGGGGACCTTGTTCCATTTCATTATTGATAACGAAAACCAGAAAAACCTCATCTTAGCTAAGTTCGTAAAATAGTTTGGGTTGTCAAAAATACCACACCTACAACCATAGATCATCGGGTGGATTCACCAAGGACGAGATCTCCGTGTCAGCCAATAGTGTCACCTGTCCTATGGCATCCAATCCTTCAAGGATGAGGTAGTGTGTGATGTTTCCCATCTTGATGTCTGTGATGTTGTTTTGGGGCAACAATATATGTGGAAATGTCATACTGTCTATGAGTCTAGACTCCATAGTGTCATTATTACTCTGGGAGGTCAACTCTATAGGATACCAGAGGTAGTTCCGACTAGTGTTCCACCAAAATAGTGTCGCAAGGTAATCTCTCATACTGCAAAAGTCATCCTCTTTATAGTCTATTCAAAGGATGCACATAAGACCACTACAACCACTACAACCACTACAACCTTAACACCTTCTATCCAACAAAAATAGATTATCGAAGAGAAATAAGATATTGTTTCTTCACCTACAATGGTGCCTACACAATGCCCCATCAAACCGAGAGACAACAGGTTGGTGGAATAGATTCAACCTCGCCAACAACAAATACGTGACAACCTTCCACAGACCAAGCAACACAACTTCTCCAACAATGCACACAAATCACCAAGATTTAGATTCATAAAACGCTTTCCCCTCTTCCCTGGGCACTCAATGCAATGGACACCATTGCTTCCTAAGGGGGGAGGAATGATACATGTGGATATTGGTGGCCACCCACCTATTCCAACTGGCTCCTCTTGTCAGTTTTTAGTTCAACATGTTCTTCTGTACTTCTTTGTAACTGTGGGTTCTACACTTCTGGGGTTGTTTGAAGCCATACACATATTCCAGGTGGAGACTGGTGGCTGCCTACCTAATCCAACTGGCTTATTTTGGAAGTTTTCATGTCATCACATCTTTCTGTACTTCCAGGGCCATTTTGGGGCCATAAAAAATGTTTTTTTGGCCTGCCATAGTTAAATTGTAGACAGAGTCAGATTTTGATG
Organism: Picea engelmannii; assembly: GCA_009831015.1. NCBI lineage: Eukaryota > Viridiplantae > Streptophyta > Pinopsida > Pinales > Pinaceae > Picea > Picea engelmannii. Next base: position 37,348 of record ML787856.1, on the reverse strand, counting down.
GCATAATGCGTAGTTGTCGAAAAGACCTTTCCAACAGGCTATCACGCTACTAAAATGGAGATCGTATGCAAAATTTATGACCCCGAGAAGTTAATGTACTAAGTTACCCAAACAGGGCCCACATGACTTTTGGATTTCATCTCCCAGGGTTAGGTTTTTGGATGTCTAGGGTTTTGGCATTCATGTTTATCATAAAAATGCCTTCATAGCCTCATTGTAATCATCTTCTTGAAAATGAGCGTAGCTGTCACATCTCTTCTCAGAGATAAAGCTGCCACCAATTTAGCGAGTCTTGCACTCTGTATTTTTACAGCCTCTATACAATTATTTCATTAATAGAAATCAAGTATTGATGCATTTCTCTATTTATGGAAATTTTCATGAGTATTTCATTGTAATATCTCTGCTTTCATTTCGTTCTGAAAATAATCCAGATCAAAGGAGTGCTCAATGGAGGTTCTAGAGGAGAGAAACAGGAGAATACTAAAAGGTTGAGCTCAAGAGAGAATCTTAGTGAGGTATTCTGTAGCAGGGTGAAACGAACTTGTTACTACAAAGGCTTTGTTGTAGCTCAGTGATTGAGCATTGGAGAATCTCAGTGATGCATGAGAAAAAAGAACATCAGAGAGTGAATATGGAATCAACAAATGAAGACACATGATCAGGAGATCATGAAATTTTTTAACCTTGGGAGTTTGATGTAGGAGAAAAACCACCCAAGTCAAAGTTGAAATTTTGTGAAGCTTTGAGAAGATGTAGCGTGGCCAAGAAGATGAGATTTCCTCGCATTTGATGGAGTTTGTTGTGATTGTTATGTAATTATCTCTTTTGAGCATATAGTTAACGATTCTAGGAGGGACATGTGGATCTGAGATGATCCACGATATCATAATTCTTTTATTTATGTGTATCCCGCAGACGTAATAATGGGAGGACTGTACAATGTAATATTAGGATGAGAAAGGTAGTCTTTCCATAACAACTATGATTGTGTGTAATTCGATATTGAATCCTAATGAAAGTATGTATTTTATGTAACCTGTGTGTATGGTTATGTGCTTACGGAATATATGTGTAGAAACCCTGAATTATATATATCTGAGTGTGTGTGCAAGGGTGGATTGTGAGCATAGAGTGTTTGTTGTAGGTCGAATGGAAATTGACCATCGATCACTGAAAGGATCGACGATGATCAATTATAAACAAAATTGTGCGAGAACATATCTGACCATCCATCCACATAGGAGATCAATGGTCCTCATCATTTCGTATCTCATCCCTCAGTAGTTTTCTATCTTTGTGAAGTCTCTTCCTCTTGAGGTTCGCCACATGTGGCTTAAGTGGAATGGAGAGGAGAATCGTGACCGTTGGATCAAGGTCAAGTTAAGACATGACCATTGGATCAAGGTCAAGTTAAGACATGACCATTGGATCAAGATCATAGTAAAGTCTTCACTGCACGTAACCAGAGAATCATGACCATTCGATCCAGATCCAAATTGATGGTCCTCATTACGATAGACTACAGACAACGAAGGTTAGAAGGTGTTTGATGCTATAAAATTTCTGAGGTCCTGATGACGAAAAACGTCATAGTGACGTAAGAAATTCCATTCAGGAAGTGACATGTGGAGACTTGGTCCCACAATATATGGTAGACCTTGGGATATAGATCGACGATGAAGATTAGATCCTCGATAAAAGATATCAACGACTCTCCTTATGGCGAACAACAACCATCGAGAGTTTTTGGTTGATGAGGAGTGCGAAAAGTCCCGAAGTCCCAATGTTGAGATACGTCAGGATGATGTCAGAGCCGCAATCTGGAGACGACACATGGTGAGGAGGTTCTAGAGTATTCAAATTTCCATGGTGGCCCACAACGAGGCTTTGGATTTTAGTTAAGAACATTCAATGGTCCATATCTGATTTGAGATCCAGTTCGACAATGGACATTATATCGCCCATCGAAAGTAGGTTCATTGTTGTTGATTGTTGATCTACTCTGGGATCAATGATCCAGATTGATCTTGTACCTCCATGATTAAGGCCATGGTTCTTGGCATTGGTTCATATGAAGATAAATAATCTTAGCACCAAGGGATTCAAGGGCGTTAAAAGAAACAATTAGACCATGGTTTCAATCCGTTTTCTTGTGGAAGTAAGGGAATGTGCACTAAATTTAAAGGATCCTATGATGGATTTAGACAACAAAGACCTGCGAAAGACAATGACGTTCCTATGAACTTCATAGAGAGGAGTTTTGAAGGCAAGCTGATCTGAAAATTAAATGGGCTTGTTTTCCTTTAAATTGCAAGTGTGAAAATGGTATGTGTTTGGGTAATTGGATCAAGTTACTAACACATAAATTTAATTATTTTTTACTTATTCATGAGAAACATATCAGACATATAAAAACCATCAATAATGAACACATAACACAACAAATGATAAAGGAGTTCACCCCTCTCTTGGGCTACATCTCCTGGTCCAGCTTCCCTTAGATCATTTTCATTATTCTT
>ML787856.1:4996-21659 GCA_009831015.1 Picea engelmannii | reverse complement strand
GCGAACAAACTCTGCATCTGAGTCCGGCCATTGGTATAAGCTCAGGAAGCTGAATCTCACTGGAGCCTCAGCATCCAGGCAGCCTGCAACACAGCTCAAACTCAAACTCATATTGGAATTCATAATAATAGAGTATAATAGAATACTTTATTTACGCTCTCAGGAGACCCTGTAGATGTAATGTACAGTCTACAATAATCTCCTCTTATAAACGAAATTCATTCATGCAAATCTTTAAGCAGCTTCTGCAAATCTAAATCCAAATGATGAAGCAACAGAACGGGCAGAATGTAGTAGAACTGCCATGTGGGTTGTCCATGAACAGTGAGGAAATGAGGAAGTGGTGGTTGATGGAGAGCATCATTGCACTGACTACTGCCATGGATATATACACCTAAATTCATTTAAAAAACAGAATTTGAGAACATGGTTTCTATCATTTTTTTTTTAGCAGTGTTTGACCTAAGAGCCCAAGGAATCAAACACAATAGTCTTTCAAGTATTGGCGGGCCAGTCCGCTGCCTTGATGTACACGCACGCCATACCAAATTCTAGGATTTAACGGAATTATTTGACCTTTGGTCCCTCTTCCAGGACAAAAATTCCTTTCAGTTGTTCAAATTTCCCTTTCCCCATGGCCAATGCATTGTATTAAGGTTTGTGATGACGCATGACTAGCCTATCAATCACATGCCTTCCCTTCCTTAAGCTTAGTCTGCTCTTTACTGTAGGGACAAACCTTCTCCATAGGGCAGGTAATGCAGTGGTGACTATAATTAATATGTATGTTATTTAGGGGTTTAAGGTAGGTTGCAACATTGGTATACTGAAATAATCAGTAGGTTTATTAGAAATTATTTAAAGTAATTACAATAGTATATTTAATTTTATATTTATTTCATATAAATTGTATAAATGTATATTTTCATTTTTATTATTCATTTTCTAACCTGGTAATGATAGTATCATTTTTCCTTAGTGTTAGGTTTTTATCAACTACTTTTATTATTTTGAGTGATTTAATTTTTCATTTTCTCCATTTTTTTATAAGTCTAAACATTCCAGTTTTTGGATTTTTCTTAGCAATTATCATTGGAATATAATGGTGCAATTGTTAGTGAAATTGCAATTTTCCATTACTCAAATTGCAGATGAATTCAGTGCCTTGAAAAACTCTTAATCTACCTAGATTATGCAATTTCAACCACTGATATGTGCAATTCTTCTAAATTTCTGATGGGATTTTGGGCAAAACTAGTTGGAAAATCTAACTAGAAAAGGTTCATAAAGTTGAATGTTTAGACTACTAGTTTTTTTTGGTCTTCCTTGATTCTAAGGCTAATATGTATGTATTAAAAAACAATAATCATGTGTTATATATTTGCAATGTATGCACATCCAAACTTCTAAATTGAATCTAGGTTGTGTTCCTTTGTACCTTTGATTATAAGTGCAACATAACCTTGATTAAGGCCTTGATTGTTGTAACAAAACCTTGATTGAGGTTTTGATTGTTGAAATAGTCTCAATTGCCCTCATCAACATGTCAACTGCCCACTCTAATAGAAAAAATCACAGAGATATGTGAACATATGTGCTAGATAAAGATGGTCCATGCATAATGATTAGATTTATTTTTCACCCTACCTATTGAGTGATTAAGAGTGGCCTAGTCATGAGGACCACAATGGTCGAAATTGTAAGTGGTAAGCATTGTAAGAAGTGAAAATGCAAATGTCACAATAAACAAAAAAAACTGTAAGTGATAAGCATTGTAAGAAGTGAAAATGCAAATGTCACAATAAACAAAAAAACACATAAGCAATTGTGCAAATCTCCTAGTGATCAATTCCATAATGCAAATAAGAGAATAACTTAAATAAATTTCTCTTATTAAGTTACGGCACAAAAGCATAAGCATAAATGAAGGCAATGAATGAATAATATGTTCACAAAGAAAATTGAAATGGAACAATGTTTGTATTACTATATTACTAAATGTGTGTATAACGCTCTATGGGAAAGAGAAAGAGAAAGAAAATATGCTTCATAGTGTTATGCTTTTCAATTTCTCCACTTCTTATCATATATAATATACACGAGGATACATTTCAATTACAAGAATCTTCTTTTGCTAGAAACAATTTGGTTTTGTAACTGTTAATGCTTGATAATTCATCTTCTTGGCATGTCTCTTCATCTTCTTGCTGCATTGACTATGAGTGTGTGCACAAGATGCTAAGTATAGATGCAAGTTGTGAAACTTGATGTCCATAATCATGTTGCATATTCCAAATATTGTTGAGGTTTTAGAGCACTACTCAGAACCTCACAAAGGTATTGCCTTTCAACTCCTCTTCTCAACAAAGATCAGAATCTACTAGAAGCATTGCTTCTTGACTTCATAAGTGGAATAAAAAACCAACAATTATCTCATTAAGGAAGCCTATGTAAAGTATAAACATTTTCTAACACATACAAAATTGCACCCCAAATATGTCAAGTATAAACATTTTCTAACACATACAAAATTGCACCCCAAATACTTATAATTGCACTTAAATCATTTATAGAAAAATGCAAATGCTCAATAACTATAAGTTACATTTAAACAATGAAATTTTTTCCATTTTAAATAAAAATCAAATTTCTTCAAACTTTCTAAAAATAGTAACTTTGGTTATCTTCTCTTATACACTTTAAATTATTTTAAGTAAGATTCTTCATCATTAAAACTATTCATGTTTTTTTTTAAATGTTATTTTCAAAAAAATTATCATGTTATTTAAAAAAAAAAAGAATTTCTTCAAACTTTACTTAGCAATTTCTAATAATTAAGTTTGGTAACTTTACTTAGCAATTTCTAATAATTAAGTTTGATTATATTTCTTTGTACACTTACTTTAAATTATTTAAACAATTTTTTTCATTATTAAATTATTTATGTTTTTAATAAAAAATATTATAAATATTATTTTATCAAAAAATTTATTATAAATATTAATTTTTCAAATTTTATGAGAATTTTTTTATAGTGAAAATGATTCCATTAAAAATTTAAATTAATTTTTTTCATAAATCTAATAAAAACTCTTATAATGAAGATAATCCAATTTGAATATCCATCTAGATTAAATAAAAGTGATGTACAATTTTAATGTTGGAGCAACCATTATACTAATTATAATGATTAATATAATCTTTATGATAAATTTTAAGTGTTTGAAGATTTTGCTCTTATTTTATTTTAAGTAAAGTAAGTAAAGTTTGTTGTACTGTAAATCACCTAATCCAACAATTCAAGAAACTTTACTTTGAATGTATTTTATACCTATTTTATTGTGATGTTTCCTTTTGTGCTCTCATATCAATAACATACTTTTCTTATTATTTAAGAAGTTTCTTAATCATTATTAACTTTTAAGTTTTTACTTTATTATTTTTTTTAAATAAAAAAGAGATCCTTGTATTATATCATCATGAGTGTATATTTGTGTATTGTTTGGTAGCCACCTGTTCCGCTACATAAGGGAAATCAGAACATGTGGCTCCAAACGATGGTATGACCATAGTTGAAGAGTTTTGAATTACAAAAGTTGGAGTAAAAGCTGAGAGTTTTAGCAGGAGATTCTTTCCCCGTAACTAGCCTAGGGCAGACTTCTTCTGGAGTCGCCATTTCTATGATGGTTACAAAACTATAAAAAAGAGTAAAAATAAAATCACTATTCATTCTGAAAATGAGAATTGACATGAACCAGAGACAGAGGTGGGCCGCGTCATGCTTTTGGGGAACCAGGACATCCATAGACGGTGTAGGCCGAGACGAACTTTTGCTTGCAGGTGGGGCATTGAGCTTGAGAAGGGGTGTCTGAGAGTTCTTCAAACAACAGATCTAAACGTTGATGGATGGTTCTTTGGTCGTGCTCATGCTCGTCCTGTCGCAGTCGAATGTCAAAGAGAAACTCCAAGTGCTCCGCTGCGAGATAAAACGTGTGGTGTGAGCCATCGTCAACACCGTCATTGCCTTCTTCAATGATCTTGCCTGTGTCTTCAACACCGTCATTACCTTCTTCAGCACTAGCCTCACCTGTGTCTTCCCCATCTTTTGATAGTTGCCAACTTGGGGGGATCTCCTCCTCCACAATGCAGCCCCCTTCCCACCAGCATGGTTGAAAGTCTCGGGAGGTGGAGGGGCTGAGAGTCGCGGGGGACTCATGCAAATGAACAAGGCTCGGGCCAAGCTGAGGAGGTGGCTCAACTCTTTCCACCTTCGTGCCCGAATACTGAGGTGACAGAAGTGCTTCCTCCTTGGTTGTGTTGGGGAAAGTCGAAGCAAGCTGGGATGGCTGAGGAGAAAGCTTAGTCGAGGATGGGGTTTCGGATTTGGGAATGCGTAGGGGAAGCAAAGCTTGAGTCTGGGGTGAGGTGGGTAGGTTTCCTCTTTTGGAATACACAGGGTGGATTGAGCTTTGTTGGAGGGTCTGCGGGGTTGGTTGACATGAGCTATCAAGGCTCTCTGAGATGCTGTGAGCCGATTATCTCAAGTGAAGGCATTTTTGTTCCTGGTGGAACGCCTTGGCTTGCCTCTGTCTCGGGGCATGGTGGGAACCAGGGAGTGAGAGAAATGTTGGTCTGAGGAAATGCGGAGGTCGCCCTGGAGGTAAGCGAAGAGGCCAGAAGGGCTAAGAAGCACATAACAGAGGTGGTAGTTAGCAAACATCGGGTGGGAACGAGCGCCTTGGTCATTTTTTATGCCGTTGTGAGCCATTAAAGTCCCTCCCATCGCCATTGAAGGCTGACGAGACTAGTTCAAGCCTCTAGTACCAGTGACTTGGCTGGAGCGCTCCTCCACGGGCTTCCACAGGGGCACTAAATTAATATCCCCTATGGTGTATTCCATGGGGAATTAATATCGTCGGGGGTGACGGCTTAGAGTATTAAGTCTCCCCACCAACTCCTCCTGCCACCTGTCCCCTCTCTTGCCATCTGTCACCCCATCGAGATACGTTTTTACTTTATTTATTAATATAATGATTTTTATAAAAATAAAACGATTTGCAATTAATGAGGTTTTAATGTTCATTAACTCTTGCTCCATTAACATAGTGATATTTTCCAATAAAATGATTTGCATATGTCTAATCAATAAATATAATATTATTTTCAAAATTAAAGTGAAAGGATCCACGTGTTTCGAAGTTGCCAATGTGTTAATGTCACACCTTTATGTGGGGATAGTTTTGGGTAAGTGTTTAGTTTTATGTATGTTTGGTTTTACATTATCAAGTCTAACTTTAAATTAAACAATATAAAATTTAAGAAATAATACATTAAATATTTTATAATTGGTGTTCATTGATTATTAGTTGTGAGAGTTAAAAATCAATATTAATGATTTTTTCATAAAATATCACATAATGTAAATATAATAATATATTTAAATTGGAAAATGGAAAGTTGTATTTTTATAATAATAATATTTATATTTTTTTAATATAAAATATATATTTTTTAAAATATTTTATATTTTTATTATTTAGATTTTTTTTTTTAAGAAATATTAATATAATTATAAAATGATTTTTTTTTACTTATATATTAAAAAAAGGGGTTTTAAGAGTTTTATCCATTAATAATTATTGGAATATATTACATTTATAAGTTTTTAAAAAATCTATTCAATTAATTAATGTTAATAAAAAGGTAATTTTATAATTTTATTTAAAATATTTTTTTAATAATTTTTTTAAAATAATAATTTATAAAGTTGATTTTCAATTATGCACGTCATATTAATTTGGTTAAATTTAATGGGTACTTCTTTAATACTTAGACATGTTATATGTTATTTGTGAAAATTGTTCAATATAGCAGGTAAGACCTCTCCTTTCAATAACTTAGATTAAATTTATTTGAATTTTATTATTAATATGATTATCAAATAAATGAGAAATTCAAAATAATATTGTTATTTTAAATTATAAAAAAATCAATTATTCTTTAATCATTTAGTTTTGTTATTTAAAGTATAAATTAATAATATTAAAAAATAATTATTTATTTTCATATTTTAAAGTTTAAAATTTTATTTATTAAATTTTAGAAAATATATTATTATTTTTTATAAAATATAGTTGTCAATTGGGTTTAGTTTCGATGCTTGGGAGGAATGGTTGTTATCCTCTTGTTAGGGACCTAACCCCTCACGTAGGTAGAATAATATATTCCAATGTAATAAAGGTCAATATTAATAAGGCCTAGCAATAAGGAAGAATAAGTTGAATGTAAGAAGACCTAATAAAAGCTTCCGCTTCTAAAAGGATCTTCTTCTAGATGGTTCTTTTGATAGACATATTTAGTATAAATGGGAGTCGAGGGTATGAGAACTGTTGTCTTAGATATTATTGTAATAGAGCTCTGCTCGACTGGAGGTTGCCCCCTCGAAGAGGCAAGTGAACATTGCTCTCAATAATCGAAGTGCTCTTTTTGGTGTTATTCTGTTATCATTTTAGTATTATTGTGGTGTTGTTTTGGTTATATTGTTGTTCATCTGCCATTTCTAGCATTTTATTTCTGTTTTGCATATTTTTTTATATCTGGAATATTACAAGTGGTATCAAAGCACTTTCCTCGACATAAAATTGTGGGTAATTTTTTTTCAGGGTAGAGACGTATTCCGACGTCTTTAAGCTACATAGATCTGTCTTTACATGCATAAACCCACAGTTGAGGAATTCATACACGCATGAAATACAAGTGGTACTTAAGCCCACATCCGTTGGCCACTCTTGTAACCCATGTTGGTACCCCTTCGAGTGGTAGTGCATAATGTGGCACACCTGTATACAAATCGACCTAGATTTCCTGAAGCCCTCTTTAGATAAACTGACCGGCCTCCTGACTGCTATAGTGTCACCGAGAACAACACTCGGGAAGATACTCTCTAGTACTTGGGTAGTCGGGTAGTACGGCTAAGGGCACGGTCTAGCCTCCTTAGTTGGTGCCCTGAAATATTGGGCCGAGTACTACTATTGGACCCTGTATGTATATCAGAGAGATATAACACAAGGAAAACCCTTGTATGTAGAACCCTTGAATACCTAACCCTTGGGGATAGAAACAAAAAAATAAAACATACATGATCTATTGCCACGCAATTGTGCTTGAGTTTCCAAATCACTACACATTTCTTCCTGGTTAAGCATTTGGGCATTTTATCACTGCAGTATTCTTAGACTGGAGTATAACTCCGCATGTGTAAAAAAAATAAAAAAATAAAAAAATTCACCATTATTTGAGACCTATTCCATTGGATTCATCTCTTCGCCCTTATCACATTCATACCTATCATTTTTCAGCAAAATTTTTGACCCCACCTGCCCCTCTTCGGTTCCCTCGTCATCATGGCCCATACCCGTAGCCAAGACTTGGAAGCTCGCTTCAATACCTTGCAATCTAATTTCAAAGAGACCCAACAAGAAGTGAGACAACTCAGTGCCAATATTGCCACCATCAATAAAACCATGCATTCTGCCATCGCCGCCTCAATCACGAAACTCAAAGAAGACCTCAAACAATAAATGACTACCCGGCTTGAATCTGTCGCTTCGATGATCTGCACCAAGCTGCATATCCCTATAGATCCCCCTTTATCTAACCCACCTTTGCATACCGAAGCTGAAACTTCCTCTCATTCCCATAATTTTCAGCCCCATCACTTTCAACGTGACCTATGCCTTCCAAGGGTGGATGTGACCAAATTTGATGGCTCAGATCCCACTGGTTGGGTAACTCAAATGGAACATTATTTCTCTTTGTACGACATTACATATGACTTGGCCAAACTCTGGTATGGTGTTCTCCATCTAGATCAAGAATGATGGCAATGGCGGCAATGGAGAAAAATTGCCCGTCAAGGGTATGTTGCTTGGACACACTTTGTGGCAGAGCTTTATGAATGCTTTCACACCGACACCAACCATTTAGGTCATTTGACAAAGTTGAAACAATCATGCACAGTGGAAGACTTTATAGCTTCTTTTGAGCGACTGACTTTTTGTACAGAGGGCATGTATGATGCTTTTTTCCGAGAATGTTTTATTAGTGGCCTTAAGGATGAGATTCGTGCCCATGTCCTCATGGCTCGGCCTCAAAGTTGGGTGGAGGATACTAAACGAGCTAAGGAAGCACAACTGGTTATCTCTTCTCAAAACCGAAAACCCTCCTTTATTCTTCGCACTAAACCAATAAATCCCACTCCTCCTTCTACTCCACTAAAGATCCAAAAATTAACCAGGGACGAAATGGATGAACGCCAACTTAAAGGCCTTTGTTATAATTGTGATGACAAATATTTTCCAGGACACCAGTGTAAGGAACAAAATCTTTTTATGGCCATCTCAGAGGATGTTTCGGAAGAGGATGTTGAAGCTCCCCTTGTTTCCGAGTCACTTGAACCCACCGACATAACCCCTCCCTCAAACCCTCCCGAAGTAGAACCGATCATTTATCTAAATGCTCTCATGGGCTTCTCTGCTCCCTGTTATACCCACTTTTTAGGGATAACTAGGAGATCATGTCTTGAGGCCCACAGGTCCTAGACATGGAGTACCGAGAGCAGGATTGACCTGGGCATGGCCCTGGAGGGCCCACCTTTTCTTCATTCATCATCCTTGTCTTATTAGCAACAACATCATCCATCACCATCGACTTGATCCTGTATCAGAAGAGGTTCTTGCTCCATGAGGTAATTGGTCCAGGTATCATGGTATGTGTCAATTTTGATCATTAAAACCTTTAAATATATGCATTTGATTCCTTTTGTCTCTAACAACTACTTGGATCTTACATTTTTCCACTTGACCATGCTTGGGGGAATTGATAGGGTGCCCTAGCAAGCCTGTGCCCATAGGTTTTGGTTTGTCACTGGGGGAATTTCTGAAAAGCCATCGTCCACTCCCATCATAAAACCACTGTTTCATCTTATCTCCTGCTCATTTATCCCACTCCCCTTGTCCGGGCATTGGGTTGACCTATTTGCAGGATTGCACCTTATCTCATGGGAAGAAGGGGATAAAGGCCCATAAGGTAAAAGCAGTTGGTAAAAGACAAAAGCCTAGAAATAAAACCTTGAGATGCTTCACCCAGGGATCCCCGAGAAGGCAATAAAAATCCTCTCATCAAGAAACAAGAGGGACTCAGAAAATAACAAAACAAGACCTACTCAGAGGATAGGGGTCTCATCACGAGCCAACCTATTGGGTCCATGGGTACCTAACAGTATGACATTGCCACCATCTGGTTACCACGCCAAGGCAAAGATCTTTGGTTGCATTGTAATGTCCCTTTCCGAATAGGAGCTCTAGAGAGGAGGCTTAATGATCTAAACCACCTCGTTAAACTATAGCCATGGCCAAAGAGGGGTAAACAGGGTTACTAAAGGTCACTCCAGTCACATGTGTTATATTCATAAAGTGACATTGAGCTAAAAAGGGTTAAAAGCGCTTTTAAGCCATTATGAGCTAAAAATAGAAGTCAACAGTGAATTAGGGTTTCAACAGTGATTTAGGGTTTTGGAAGTCAAGAGTGAATTAGGGTTTCAACATGATTTAGGGTTTTGGAAAGCTATAAAGGAAGGGTCAACGACCTAATTCATCATTATGCAGATTATGACTTGTCATTGAGGAGAAGAAGCACATCTCAGGAGATATAGTTCAGTGTATTCCAGGAGGAAGACACCAGTTGGTTGATTTCAGTGTTGAAAGACACACCCTAGTCACCAGGAAGATCATCCGGGTCTTCCATCATTCTTCATTGATTCCGTAGTGCTCCCATATTCCGGGTATTATCTTTTAGTTGCTTATTTGTATTCCGGCTAAGATCCTTTTGTCTTTTGATCTAGCCAAGTGTTGTTATTTTATTCAGCCATAGTTGCTTATTTGTATTCCGGCTAAGATCCTTTGTCTGTTGATCTAGTCGAGTATTGTCAGTTTATTCAGCCACATTCAACCATTTTGTAATCCACAAAGATATAATAATACAAAATTTGCAGTCCTTTGTCGTGTTTATTATTTGTATGATCATTTATATGTTGTAAACGTTTGATCCTACACAAACATTAGTTGCGTTTCCTAGACTAGCCAAGTCAGGAACATTACAGTGGTATCAGAGCTTTAGTCTTGCCAGCCTGTGACTAAAGACAATGAGTGAAACAGAAGACCCAGAGGGCCGTGAACACATAAGTGATAAATATGTCACTTACAACAGGCATCAGGAAAGAAGGCATAGGCCTAATTTTCCCCCTTTTCCTCCTAGCTCAAAGGAAGAGGAACAGGCACACAGAGAAACAGAGAGAAGGGTAGAGCGTGAGGCAGAGAGGATGCTAGGAGATAGATATGAGCGACCAGAGGGCAGTGGCAAGGCCCCAGTAGATCCAGAGACATCTTTCATGCAGGTTATCAACGATATGTTAGCTAGTCAACGGACCATGTCTCAGTCCTTGGCACAGGTGGTTGATAGATTGGCTAGAGTGGGCACCCCAGATACACAAGTCCTGCTTGCATCACATGGGAACTCGGGAGCAGGCAGTAGACCCCAATCACCCTCTCTCACATACACCTCTGCGAGTAGGATTCCTAGACTCTTGTTTCCCATTTTCCAAAGGGCACCCCCGGTAGCAGCACCGCCACCGATAACACAGAGGCCACCCACTCATGCCGACGACATTGCAAAGTATAGGAGGGAGTATGCAACATTGGGTCGTGACTTCCATCAGGACATGACCTTAGTCGAGTATTATGGACTCAGACTCAGGAACCACCCCAGAGAGCTGCAGAGGGGAGGACCACAACAACAGCAGGGGTATAACCTCGATTTCATCCGAAAAGTTGGGGAACTCACCATCCCTTCTTTCAACGGATCGTCCAAATACACCACCAGAGCTTGGGTACAGAAGCTAGACACGTATTACAAGCTCAACCAGATGACCGAGACAAAGGCCATTAGTTTCGCGACCTTACACTTTGAGGGTGAGGCACACAAGTGGTGGTATCATGGACTGGTGATATTGGGTCACAGTCGCATCACCTCCTATAGGGAGTTTATAGATAAGCTCATGGACATGTTTGACAGGAAGGATCCCAAGATACACTTCAGGGATCTAGCCTAGTTGAGACAAATTGGCACAACAGAGGTGTTCATCACAGAGTTTCAGTGGGTAGCCATGGCAGTGACAGATATATCAGAGTCCAGGTTGATCATTCTATTCACAAAAGGACTCATAGAGCCTTTGAGAGGATGGGTGAAGGCATACATGCCTCCCACTTTGCAGGATTCCATCCTTCGCACTCGCGATCTGGAAGACTCAGTGCGAAAGACTAAAACTTTCTCCAAACCATTTGTGCCCCAGAGGGATCGAGACAAGAAGCCATTCTAGAGAGAATGTAAGGGAAAGGAGAAGTTGGATGATGAGACTAGGTGAGATCTTATGAGGAAGAAGCTTTGCTTCAGCTGCAGAGATCCTTGGGTCCCAGGCCATATGTGCATGGGCAAGGGAGAGATTCATTATATTGAGTTAGCAACAGACAACATGGATAGTGAGGAGGAGGAGAAGGACAGTGGATTCACTAGTTCATAGGAGGAGTCAGAACCAGTAGAGGAGCAACATCCCCGTAGACCACTAACACCAGCAGGAGCCGATTCTCCAGTAGTCCCACAACCGCCATAACATGCTAACAGGATGAAACCAGCAAAGGGAGGTGTCATAGCGACCCTTTCTGGTGTTCCCAGGTATGATACCCTCCATATCAGAGGGATTATTCAGGGGCAACGAGAAATCGCCCTGATAGATGGTGGGGCCACCCACAACTTCATCAATGCTTCACTAGTATCGAGATGGGCACTTCAGACAGAGGAGTTTGAGGGGTTTGATGTTGCGGTAGCAGATGGCCACATAATGGAGTGTCTAGACAGAGTTCCAAACTTAGAGATGAAGTTAGGCAACTACACAACGAGAGACACATTTTATGTGGTTGACCTATCAGACAAAGATGTGGTTTTAGGAGTTCAGTGGATGATTACATTGGGAAAAATCACTACCAACTACCAAACCTTGGAATTGGGATTCAGAGATCAGGATGGGAATAAGGTTGTTCTAAGAGGTATGTCGACAGGAGCACCCATGACAGTTTCAACCAAGAGGATGGAGAGGATATTTAGACATGGGGAGGTAGCATATGCCGCATAATGCTTGATCACTTCTCAGAAGGATTCAGAAGGTCGACAACAATACCATACAAAGATAAAGAATTTATTGGGACGACATCAACAAGTATTTGAGGCAATTCCACCAGGGAGACCACCTGACAGGGGGTTTGAGCACACCATTGAGTTGGAGGAGGGAGTCAAACCTATTATCACCCCCCCCTATCATCATCCTAGGAGGTTCAAGGATGAGATAGAGAAGGCAATCAAGGAATTGATGGCGATGGGACACATCAGACCGAGCAACAACCCATTTGCTTCTTCAGTTTTCTTAGTTCTGAAGAAGGATGGCACCATGAGGATGTGCATCGATTACCGAGCCTTGAACAAGAAAACCATCAAGAACTGGTACCCTATCCCACACATTGATGAGTTGATGGATGAATTGCATGGGGCAGTTTTCTTCTGAAAAATTGATCTACACTCTGGATATCATCAGATCAACATCCAAGAGCAGGACATAGAGAAGACGACATTTCGATGTCATTTTGGACACTTCGAGTTCCTGGTTATGCCATTTGGGATAACCAATGCACCCGCTACATTCAAGTCTTGCATGAACCATAGATTCAGGGATCAGTTAAGGAAATCAGTCTTAGTTTTCTTCGACGACATCTTGATCTATAGTCGATCATGGAAAGAGCATATGAGGCACCTGAATGAGGTATTGAGCATCATGGAGGCACATTCATTATATGCCAAAGAGTCCAAGTGCGAGTTTGGTATGATAGAGATGATTTACTTAGGCCACATCATCAGTGCACAGGGGGTGCAGGTGTCCCAAGAGAAGATCAGGGCCATTCTAGATTGGTCGACACCCAAGAACGTGACAGAATTGAGGAGCTTCTTCGGGCTGTGCAACTATTACAGGCGGTTCGTCTGGGTTTTTTCTCAGCTTGGAGCATCGCTGACAGATCTTACCAAGCATGGGGCCTTCATATGGACTGAGAAATCATAGGAAGCCTTTGATCAAATGAACGAAGTCATGGGCACTTGTCCAGTGTTGGCACTACCAGACTTCACCTTGCCATTTGTACTAGAGTGTGACGCATCCGGCGAAGGGATCGGTGCAGTTTTGATGCAGGGAGGAAAACCCATTGTATTAGAGAGCTGGAAGCTTAGTCAACCTGGAGGTTGTACTCCATTTATGACAAGGAAATTTTGGCAAGCATGCATGCCTTGACCGAGTTCAGACAATATTTAGTGGGCAACAAATTCGTGGTCAAGACCGATCACAACAGTTTGAAGTATTTCCTTGAGCAAAAGGACCTCAGTGAGTGCCAATAGAAATGGGTGATGAAGGTACATGCATTCGACTTTGACATAGAGTATGTCAAGGGGAAGAATAACATTGTGGACAATGGACTATCGAGGAGACCTGCGACATGTTCTTTGATGGAGATTTTAGCAGATTGGAAATCCCACTTGTTAGTGGAATATTCCAAGAACAAGTTCGCTTATGAGGTGATGGATGGGAAGATACAAGATGAGTAGTATAGGGTCATTGACAATGTCATATTTTACAAGGACAGAGTCTACTTGGTGCCAGATTCAGGGCTTAAGAAGAAGATCCTCACCGCAGTTCATGATTCACCTCTAGCAGGCCATTAGGGTTTTTTCAAAACCTACAGACAGATCAGAGAGAGGCTCTCATGGAAGGGCCTCAAACAAGACGTTACGAGACACGTCAGTGAGTGTGTGACTTTCCAGCAGAACAAGTCAGAGCATGCTCTTCCAGCAGGGTTACTTCAACCACTCCCCATTCCAGAGCAGAAATGGGAGAGTATATCTATGGAATTCATCACAAGTCTACCCAAGGTCCAGGGTAAGGACTGTATCTATGTAGTGGTTGACAGATTGACCAAGTTTTCTCACTTCTACGCCATAGCGATAGAGTACAACGCAGTTTAGGTAGCCGATCTTTTCTTCAGGGATGTCTTCAGACTTCATGGATTACCGAAGAACATCGTCAGTGACAGGGACAGTCGGTTCATAGGGACATTTTGGAGAGAGTTGTTTCGGGTGGTGGGGACATAGTTGACACCTAGCACCAGCTATCACCCTTAGATAGATGGGCAGACCGAGATTGTCAACAAGTGGATTGAAGGGTATTTGAGTAACTATGTAGGAGGACAACATAGAACGTGGGTAAAGTGGTTACATTTAGGAGAACATTGCTACAACACCACCTTCCACATGTCCATTGGTATGACACCCTTCTGAGCATTGTATGGATATTATTCTCCC
The DNA here is from genome assembly GCA_009831015.1 of Picea engelmannii. NCBI lineage: Eukaryota > Viridiplantae > Streptophyta > Pinopsida > Pinales > Pinaceae > Picea > Picea engelmannii. The sequence goes on along the minus strand of ML787856.1, from coordinate 7,151 downwards.
ACTTTGGTAGACTTGGCCTTTGGGGAGAGCAGAGATCCCAAGGACAAGGATTGGATCATAAAAAGTTAGGAGATTCTCAAGTTGTTGAAAGAGAACCTGCATACGGTGCAAAACCGACAGAAGATAAGTGCGGACAGGCACAAGATAGAGCGCAACTTTTGAGGTTGGAGATTTGGTTTTCTCAAGACTCCAACCCTACAGACAATCATCTATGAAGAAGAGTGGGGCCGAGAAGCTCAAGCCCATATTTTATGGTCCTTACAGGATCATGCGCCGAGTAGGCAAGGTTGCTTACGAGCTAGAGCTTCCATAGGGGAGCAAGATTCATAACGTGTTCCACGTGTCTTGCCTAAAAAAGGCAGTGGGACAATTCATTAGCACATCAGAGGATCTTCCCCCATTGGATGAGGAGGGACAGTTGGAGTTAGTTCCGGAGGAAGTTTTGGAGTTCCGGGAGTGGAAACTGAGGAGCAGGGTCATTAGAGAGTGTTTGATCAGATGGAAATGGCTTCCAGTGGAGGACGCTACTTGGGAGAGAGAGCAGGTGTTACAACACCCTGGACTGGTATTGCTTGAGGACAAGCAATTTCGGGAAGGGAGGACTGTAATGTCCCTTTCCAAATAGGAGCTCCAGAGAGGAGGCTTAATGGTCTAAACCGCCTCGTTGGACTATAGCCATGGCCAAAGAGGGGTATACAGGGTTACTAGAGGTCACTCCAGTCACAGGTGTTATATTCAGAAAGTGACATTAAGCTAAAAAGAGTTAAAAACACTTTTAAATCATTATGAGCTAAAAATAGAAGTCAACAATGAATTAGGGTTTCAACAGTGATTTAGGGTTTTGGAAGTCAATAGTGAATTAGGGTTTCAGCAGTGATTTAGGGTTTTCGAAGTCAACAGTGAATTAGGGTTTCAACATGATTTAGGGTTTTGGAAAGCTATAAAGGAAGGGTCAGCAACCTAATTCATCATTATGCAGATTATGACTTGTCATTGAGGAGAAGAAGCACATCTCAAGAGAGATAGTTCAGTGTATTCTAGAAGGAAGACACCAGTTGGCTGATTTCGGTGTTGAAAGACACACCCTAGTCACCGGGTATATCATCTAGGTCTTCCATCATTCTTCATTGATTCTGCAGTGCTCCCATATTCCGGGTATTATATTTTAGTTGCTTATTTGTATTCCGGCTAAGATCCTTTTGTCTTTTTATCTAGCCGAGTGTTGTTATTTTATTTAGCCGCAGTTGCTTATTTGTATTCCGGCTAAGATCCTTTGTATGTTGATCTAGTCGAGTATTGTCAATTTATTCAACCACATTCAGCCATTTTGTAATCCACAGAGACATCATAATACAAACTTTGCAGTCCTTTGCCACGTTTCTTATTTGTATGATCATTTATATGTTGTAAACCTTTGATCCTACACACACATTAGTAGCGTTTCCTAGACTAGCCAAGTCGGGAACATTACATGTATGGCCAAGGGAAAGGGGGTCTCATCACGAGCTAGCCTTCTCATCTCTATGAAAGTACTTGTGGGTAACACTGTCAGCTCTGGTCACCATGCCAAGGCAATGTCCCCTGGTTAGTTCTTGAACAAAAAAAAAAAGGAAAATAAAAGAATAAAACAAGATTAAAAAGAATAAAGGAAAGAATGGGCTTGGAAAAAATGCATCCATGACATGTACAACTCGCCTTCTACAAAGGCACCCATAGGTAACACTTATGCATCCTTGGCCCTCAATGCACCCACATGTTTAGACATCCCTATCCACATCACTTCACTTACATGGCTTGGAAGAGATCTTCTTGGAAACTTTCCTTTTCTTGTGGACACTAGCCCAATAGGACGCCTTGACCTTTTCTCCAATCTTGTATTGCGGGTTTTTGTAATGTATTTGTGCTATTGACTGATGTATTAGGGTTTTTATGCATATGTTTAATAATATTGATGATGAGATGTGATTGACATTGCTATGGTCCCTGTGACTGATGAGCCCATGGAGGGCGTAACTTTTGATGTGCAGGACCATGCCCGACGGACAGGTACCACTTAGATTGGTACACATGGGGAGATGACCAGTTCGGACCTCCATGGGGCTGAAGATCCCACCAAATGGATGCTGAGACCCCATCAGGGGGCATAGACAGGACA
>ML787855.1:337214-374569 GCA_009831015.1 Picea engelmannii | reverse complement strand
GATATATTTTTTATCCCCCAATTCCTTCATATCGAATTGTGCTAAAAGTTGAGACTTCAAATCACAAGTCACATCCTTACTATTATCAAAGAAAAACATATCATTTATATATAGAGTGATAACAAGGAAATTATCACCATCTTGTTTGTAAGAAACACTATGATCTTACTTGGATGTTAGAAATCCTAATCCTAACACAATAGAATCAAAATTTTGGTACCACATTCTGGGAGACTATTTAAGACCATATAAATACTTTTTTAACTTGAAAACCAATGACTCTTTACCTTTTTCAACAAAGTGATTTGGCTATGTCATATATATATCCTCCTTGAAGTCACCATGTAGGAATGTAGTTTCGACATCCATCTTTTCTATCTCTAAATCAAAGGATGCTACTATAGATAATAAGAGCCTAATATATGTTAACTTAACAACTGGCGAAAATATCTCACCAAAGACTATCCCTCCAACCTAGGAATATCCTTTTGCAACCATCTTTGCCCTATTATTTTCAACACTGCCATCTAAATTGATCTTCTTTTTGAACATCCATTTACATCCATTAGGTTTTCATCCATTAGGAAATGGAACGAAGTCCCATGTATCATTCTTTCTGAGTGCAACCATTTGCTCATCCATGGCCAATCTCCAAGACTCTTTATCTTCCATCTCCATTGCTTCTTTCATTGTTCTAGAATCATCGATGTTATCATGCAGATAAAATGTACATCTAAAATTAGAAACATTATAATTGTACATGTCTAGTTTCCTTCTTTTCTAGGTGGACCTCCTTAAAGTTTGAGATGGAGTTTCTTCCTCCTATTCCAAACTCTCTAAATCCTCCTCCTCATCAAGTCCATCACAAATTTCTTATTCATTTTATTGTTCAAATTTCTTGGTCTTGGGTGATAGTTGAACAACTAACTTATTCTCATCCTCTTATGGTTGTACCAATGTGGGAGAAGGCTCAACTTCTCTAAAAATAATATTTCTAATATATCAAACTTTTCCAGCCATAGGATCCCAAAGCTTGTATCCTTTCACACCAACACACTAGTTTATGAAGATACATTTCAATACCTTGTTATACAACTTATACCACTTCTCCTTAGGCATATGATAATATGCCTCAGACTATAAGAAGAACACCTTCTGGAAGAGCTTTTTGCAGAGGTTTTTAATGTTACAAGATTTGAAAATTGTTTGAAAAAAACCTCCGCTATTTGAAGTGGAGGTTTTAACAAATGTTCCATATAACTAAAAATATTTGGGGAGGAGAAGGTTGTAATACATATTTTATTTTTTTATGCTTGTATTGTTAAAGTGCACTGGTGCGCCCTTAATACAAAATCATCAGTGCGTACAAATAAATTAAAAGGCACCAATGATTTTATATATAATGTGCATTGGATTCTCATTTTTGTTGTATGCAATATTGATGCTCTTATAATTGTTATCCATTGGTTCTGCATTGTTTGTGTATGCAACACCGATGATTTCTAAGTTAGTTAATGCATTGGTTCTTTATATGTTATGTACATCCCGATGCTTGTATAATTCATGCATATCAGTGTGTGTATTACTATGTGCATTGAAGGGTAGTGAAATTTCAAATATTTGAGATGAGATGTCGACACTATTCTTTGTTACTAACCATTGGTGCAAATATTATATTAAACACACCGGTACATATATTATATTAAAAGTGTTGGTGCTTATATTATATCTAGAGCATCGATGTGTATTATAAACATGTGCACCATAAAAAGTTGAAGCGTTGAATATAATCACATGGTGTATCGTTTGAGGAAGGTTTTTTTTCTCAATATTTGGCACTGGTTCTTAAATATAATTAATAGACACCGATGCGTATAAACCCTCAACACACACCAATTTCTATATTATGGCATGCACCATTTAGTGAGTTCATAAGAATACAATGCACAGATATGTATATATTTTAATTAATTGTATTTTGTACAATTTTTCAATTAATCTCAAAATCAAATATTTTTTTATAATAATTGTTATCACTGAAATTTCGTCCGCAAATGGTTACAAGAATTAAACATCGTCAAACAGTTATGAAGTCATCCATGGACCTGAATTAACACAAAAGCATTCATAAAGGGTCAAAAACTATACAAATAGTGAAAAAATTGAAGGGCGCTATGAAGACATTGAGCGCGCGCACACATGCGCGAAACAAAAATGCAAGATTCACGCACATGCTCACGATGCGCGACTGTTGTCGCAAAAAGATGTGCACCTGAGAAACAACGCATTTATGAGAGTGGTCGGCCTCCCACCCACTTCTAGTTCAGCTTCCAAGTTTATTTGACACTCAAGTATGGACTAGATTCGACTGGGTGGCTGGTCAAAGACCTAGAAATTCCCTAATTAGCCTCTTTACACACTACAAACTAGTTGTACAATAACCCAAAGGAATGCTATAAAAAGGCCATGGATACACTTCATTTTTCAAGGAATTTCAAAGAAAAGTTATGATTCCATTATTCTCTTGAGGACTCTTCTATCCTTTCCAAGAGTATACTTACATCATTGCATTGGGCAATCCATCTCACCCCTTGAGTGGATTAACAAAGAATTCTTTTACCATTTTCTTTTTCTTTTTCAAAGTTGTAAGAAGAGCTTATTTGTGGGGGTCCAAGAGCCCTCCCTTGGAGGAAGAAGGGACTCATAGTCCCCTTGCTTCTCGGTGTTTTCTTGCGCTAATATCAGCCTTATCATTGGTGACATGGGTCTCATTGTTTCTTTTGTCCTTATGTCCCTATGTTTACAAATTTAGTTGTTGTTTTATTTCTTAGTTTAATTCTTAGTTGTTGTTTTATATTTCTTTTTCTAACCCTTCTGCTTGCAGTTTTCCTGCTCAACAAACCCAACTGAGCTTGCAAGCACCTCTATTTTTCTCACTAAGGTGACGAAAGAGGCACAACAGATTGGCGACTCCGCTGGGGAAAGGTATCAATTTCCTACCCCATTCGGGTTTTTCTAGCTCTTCTTTCGGTTTATTTAACTTGCAGGTGCATTAACCGGCCTAAGACGACCTTCCAATCATCCAATTCCAAGTTGAATTGGGAGAATTCCACCCAGAATTTTCATTCACGATCGTGTGTCACCTGTGCATGGGTTTTTAGGCCCACAGACGTGCATCGTGTGCACATGCGCTCAAGACACAGTTATGTTCTGTGCACGTGCGCACATGCGCTCAAGACACAGTTCTGTTCTGCGCACATGCGCTCATTAACTCTTTTATGTCTGCGCACATGCGCTATGTGCGCCTCTGTCTCCATTGAGACCTACACATCTGTGCAAAAATTCACATTGTAAAGTTGTTGAGATGTGGGGAAGGCCATTAGCCTTCTTAAAAATGATTTCAAGCATGTTTTAAAGTTTCACCACACTTAGTCCCCTCATCATATAAAGGGGTTAGTCAAAACACATAGGCACTTAGGGGTTTAAAATCAATTTTCTCTTTTGCTTTCATTTTCGCTACATGGATGGCTTGTTTTGACTCAAAATATAAGTTGGAAATAATTTTTAATCACATTTAACTTGCATTGGGACTAGAAGTTGGATAACAATGACTTAGTATGCTCTTCTCTCGCACCTCCAAGCGATCTTGAGAATCAGAAAAAGATTGTGAAACAATTTCATCTCTTTTAAGAAGATTAAAACCTTTAGGAGAGGACAACAACCCTTCTCGGGACTCCTCTTAGTTTATTTTTTCAAACACATCTTAATATTGTAACGGGCCCATACATGCCCACGTGCTAAAAAGATAGGATAGTGTTGAAATTTACTTTCTTAGATCAAATCACTAGGGAAGTTTAAAGGTTTTGTAATGGGCCCATACATGCCCACATAATCAATCTAGGATAGTTTCAAAGTTTTTCTTAGATTACATCACAATAGGGAGTTAAAGGGATAGTAACAGACCCACATGTCCACATGCTAGCTTCCTAGGGACTTTTGAATTACGCAAGGTTGTACCAAAGGCACTTAGTTAATTAGGTAATCAACACTTGTAAGGACCAAGCGAAGTCCACATGCAACAAGGTGACACCTAATTCACTAAAAATTGGCACACTTTCACTCATTCACACACAAAAGTCACTTATCACCCACATAGCTTCTTCTTGAAACGTGGAGGTCAAAGTAAATTTCCTCCAAAGGGATTCTGAAACACCCCATCCTTTTCTTGAAGAAACTATCCACTCCCATTGTAATTCAACGAGGTTGGTTCACACCCCCAACCTCTCAAAACAACTACATCTATTTTTTTTTCTAAAAACTCACTAAGTTTTCCTCTATAGGAGGTGCCAAAAGAATTTTTTTAGTCTAGGTAGGATTTCGGGGATAGGCATCCAAATAAATCTCTGTTATCTGGTTCTCACATTTTCAAAACCATAGAAGTTGTCAAATAGGGAACTGAAAATCCTCCAAGTCAAGTGTTCCTAACACCATAAGGAAAGGAGATACCCGTGAAGGGTTGAAGGCCGAGGTTCGGTTGTTATGTGCGTCCCCCCTTGAGGCACCTACCTCTTGGACGTGATCCAACCCGTGACCCATTTCTTAGGCCGAAAATCTAAATGTCGCACTTTGACCGAGGTACCTAGTGACCAAATTTTAGGACATCTACCCAGGTGGCGATTGTGGGCAGCAATTGCACCTTGATTGGATTTTGTGTGGCTATTTGGAAATATTGCCAGCTCTTTCAGGATATGCCCCCTTTACCCCTCATTATAACCAATTATTTCATCCTTCACTAGTTTCTCTTCTGGTGACTTCAAACCCCACTGTTGAGTACTATTGGAAGGTCCAGTGCTATTTGAGAGGCAGGACAATATGTCTTCTAGGACACACGCATTTGTTTTCTTTGATTCCCCACGTGGACAAAACCCACTTATCCACATATATGCTTCTTTTTCAAAACACTTTATGTATGATGCACTTTTGACTACATTTTGATTTGAATATATATATATATATATATATATATATTGTGTAAAGTTCAAAATTTGCAACAAAGGCTCTTGTTTCTTTATTACTCTCACCACCATTTGCACACATTCACTCAGCTAGTTGGACATCATAGGGGACCCACAAAATCCCCATTGTTCCCGACGCTTGCTAAACCTCCCTCCTATCTTAGGGGGAGTGTCTGGTCTTTCCCACTCATCGACACCACCTTCACACACTCCTGTGAGTGCTACTGTCTTAGGATCAGATTTACTTGGTTCCACATTACTTGGGTCCACTTCCAAAGATCCTCTGTCCACTCGCTCTCCTTTACACAGAAGCAGGGGACCAACTTCCTCTCAAGGAGGAAGTACCAACCCACCTAGCCCTCCTTAAGGGTCAAGTTCACAACACACTTAAACCATGGCTGGAACTAATCCTCCACCCCCACTGCAGATGCCATATTTGGCCTCTCTCAACATACCATATCTAAGCAAACTCACCAATGATCCTATATTGCATGAGCCCACATGGCCTGTAATGCCCACCAAATTACCTTCAGACATACCCAAGTTTGAAGGAAATGCAGGAGATGACCCTGCCAACCACGTCATGACTTTTCACCTATGGTGATATTCCAACAACATTATGGATGATTCCATCAGACTGTGATTATTTCAATGCACACTCACTGGCCCATTGGCCAAATGGTATGTAAATGAAAAATCAGGGTCCCATGCGACTTTTGAATCCTTGGCCAAAGCATTTTTGACCTTCTTCCAATTACCAATTTGCCATGACAATGGTCTGGAACTATTCTCTAATTTCAAACAAACCTCAGCCACACATATCGTTGATAACATTCATGAGTGGCGTAGGCGATGTAGTTTGTGCAAAGCAGAAACCACCAAACAACAGTGTCTTGACTGGTTTCTTAGATCACTTGTCTCTCTCCTCGGTAAGGATGTAGCTTCCACCTTCCCTCAATCCGAAGAGGAAGCCATCAGTAAGGCTCAACAATATGACCTCATCTATGCACAGTCAAGGTACTTATACACTGTACTTCCTAATCTCCCAAAACCTATGCCATTTGGCCAAGACAAACCTGGGATGTCTCACTCAGCAGACAGACTGATTGGTAACACCACCCACCACGGTCCACAACCCCTACAACCACCAATGTATGGAACACCTCAATACCCGCCGACCTATGGGGGCACTTATTATTACCCCCCACTCCCTTATCAACAACCATACCCTGTTTCTATGCCTCCACCCATCAGTGGGCCACCGCCGACACCCCCCATACACCCACCTATTCAAACAAGTTTTGGTACCCCCTCTACCTCAGCTTATAGTACTAGCGAAAGCACCACACCTTCCTATGTACCTTACAGATTGTTGCCTCCACAGAATCCGTACTTTCCATTTCCTGGTCCCCCCCAACCCATGGCTCCTCCACACCCTCATGCTGGGGTAAATTTTGTTCAACCCTCTCCCGTTCAAAAATATCAAAATTTCAAACAGCTGAATACGACAAATCCGACCCACCCGTCGAATAATGCCAAAAATAAAGGAAGAAATAGGAACAATAACAACCTAGGCCCAGGCGGGAATGACCCCCACAACCATCCCATTGGGGGCAACCAATACCAAGACCCCCAAGGGGGCATCAATACCAATATACCATGCCAAGGGAGGAACAACACTCTTCGAACTAACTTTCCTTGTGCTATATGTAATGAGTATGGACATTATACTCATCATTGCCCCCAAATTCCTGACCTCCAACGGATGAGGGCATCCATGCACTCACAGGGCCCTTCGACACCATCTACCCCTCAGCAGGCCCCACAACAATACATGCAACAACCCCCCCCCAGCCGTACTGAAGAACCCCATTCCATACCAAGGTGTGATGAACACCCAACAAATGATCAACCCTACCCCACCACAAATGGGGCAATATGCAACCCCAGGTGCCACTCAACCTAGGAAATTGGTCGATCGCAGTATCCTCCTCACTAGTGAAGAAATTCTTCTATAGACTCACAATCGTCAATATGGTATGCCTCCCGACTCTACCCCAACCACCTCAGAAACATGACCAGCTACCACAGGACAACCATTGATGATTCGACATCCAAACGTGGAACCCATTCCTCACATACCACGTATTCTTTTATGATGGAATGTACATAACCCTCATGCTAGGGTTGCTCATAATTATAGCATGGTTGATGACTTATCCCAATCTTCCGTAGCCATATCTGTGTTGGAGGTCCTCCAAACCTGTCCATCACAGAGAAAATCCTTGCTTTCTGCCTTAGGGGCAATCGACATAGCTGACACCCAGCTGATCACATTTGATTCAAATAACGGAGAGCCACGTCTTCTTGCACAAGTAGCCTTCTAGATACCAGTTAAGATCTGGAACACCACAATTTATCGGTGTATCATCGATGAAGGTGCATCCACCTGCATCATGTCTAAAGACGTATGGCAGAAAATTGGCTCCCCTGAGCTAGTACCCTCTACCATCACCCTTCGAGCTTACCACGGTCGACCAACATCTTCCACAGGTCTTTGTCAAAATGTCCCCATAAAACTTGGGGGAAAAACCATCCTCATTGACATTGAAGTTATCGATGCCCAACTTGATTACAATATCGTGTTCGGACGCAACTACATGTATGCTATGAAGGCGGTCGCCTCTTCTGTGTTTCGTACGATGATGTTCCCCCATAATGGGAAGATCGTCACCATCAACCAACTTACAAATTATGAGCTTAACCATTCTACCAACATCGATAACATACTCCCCCTTTTTCATGTTAGCCCGAATGATTTTCCAGGTGCCAACAATGGCCCTGGATTATTCCAAGACCCACCCATGGTGGACACTTGTCAGTGAACACCACCATTCCTAAACCCATCTTTTTTCAGCACAAGTGTGTGTAGTTTCCTCTAAAGTAACTGACATGGAGGATACCCTTACTCCTAGGGAGGCTTCTATCGTATCTGATGTCCCACTAGTCGTAGAGCTCCCCCCTCATGAACCTCCTACGAACTCGTCGCCTCCACCAGTTCACGATTTCACCTCTCCCCAGGGCCATATCCCAGTTTGGGAGATAGTTCCCCAAGCCATTACTCAAACCCCCTTCTTTTACCCTCCATCAGGCATACAAACTTTCCAAGTAGCCGCAACACTTACTCTCCCTAATATGGTGTTGGCAATTCCAGTTTGGTATTTACATCCACCAGAGATGGTTCCTCAACCATCCCTTTCCCCCCAAATAGAAGGAATCCCAATGACAATTCCCATACTTACTCCCACCATACCCTCTACACCCCCCCTCACTAACCTCCCTGCCACAGCTGGGGGTAGGAGAAATCAGAAGGCGCCCACAGCTCCACTCCCCCCATGCGTTCAACCTCCTTGTGCGTTATGTGAGAAAGATGGCCACCCAACCCAAAAATGCCTGTCTCTACCTGAGTTACGTAACCTAATTCCACTCAATCAAACACCATCCCTGCTCGCCACTATAGGAAGTACTGCCACTACCCCCCCTAACTCAAGTAGCAAAGCACTGCGAACCAAATTCACTTGCGCCATATGTTCAGAATATGGCCATTATACACACCATTTCCCATCTATCCCATACGTCCGCCACACATTAGTCGCGGCACGCCACACATATCTTCCTGAGTTTCCTCCGACACTCCATACCAATGCTCCTATGAATGTGATTCATTATACTTCTTCATCAATCCTCGAGCAAAGGGGAGATACATGTCCTCCCCCCAAATTACCGCCCGATCGTCCATAGTGTCAGTAACATTAGGGATGGCATTATGGACCCACTGTCCATATCTAAGCCCCTTTTCCCACTTTCATTTTTTGGTAAAGGAGCCCATAAGATCTGTTTTCCAAACCACCTTCGACCTCTTATACAAACATTTCCATCTGGTGATCATTTTCCCTTTTTCCCGGTGGAGCATCTTCCCATGACACACTCAAGTACGCCTTCTCATGTTCAAAATTATCAAATAAATCCTTGTATGTTCGATTCTCTTCAGATATTGTTCACGTCGGGTATTTGGTTTTCATGTGTGCAGGTACTTGATCATCATACATCAACACAACCCCTTCAGGTATATACTCAGCACTGGCATGTAGTCATTCCCTCTGAATCTCACTTGCATCTCCAGTCATACCCTCTGACATTTGCCTCTAGGATCCCCATTTCCGACTCTGCAGTACCAACACCTCCATTTGTATCTTCGGTACTGTCACCTGGTAGCACTCTTACCCACATGAGTTGTCCCATTCATAGGACCCTTTTGCACCTTTGACACTCATGCTGTTTTTCAAAACCCTTTAGGGATGGGAGTCCCAATAGTCTTACATCATGTCACGAATCAACCACATACTCCTTCTCCTCATTTTGCTAGCTTTCCCAACGGACTCCTAGGTTATCTCTTCACGGTTCTATTTTTTACTGCACCTCCGTAGTATCATGAACCCTCCATTTCATCCACAATCAGTTTGCCCATCTGCAAATTTCCCTTCATTTCACCTACCTCATACAAAAACCCACCCATGGGGCCCCCACCCTCCACCAATTCTCTAAGAAAATCGTGCCCTACCCGGGCCAACCATATTACATCAGGGCACTTGTTTATGTATTTGTACACTTATCCCCAATTATTCTTTATTTATTGTACAAACGCCTTTGTTTCCAGCAGTTACATTACCTTTTTGTTGTCACCTTTGGCGACCTTCTTCCCTTTTTTTGGCCTACACAACCCATGTCACCCTTGGTTGGGGCACTACTTATCATCTACCCTTGGCGACATTCTCCATATCTTCAGAGTACCCCACAAACCACTTACCTTTTCCCTCTGAGTTTATTCACTTTGTCCTGCCTCTGGCACAACTTATCCCCTGTCTTGTTGTCCCCCTGACACTCGACCTCGTTGAACGGTTGCGGCCACTTTTATCTCACATATACCCCAACCAAGGGCAGTCTTGAGTATTCCTACATCTTGACTTCGTCCATGTACCTCCTCCCATTCCTCACCTCACCTAGTAGATTTCACGAAGCCATTTGCTTCTAGGAGTCATGTCCCCCTTTTTGTCAACATCATCACAGTTTTTCAAAAGGGCGACAATATCTTGATTCTCATTACCTATACAATGAGAGATCTCATACAGCACAAGGAGAACCACAATTGCTCCCTGCTTTCATTGACCCCCATAAACATTCGACATTGACACTTTCTCATGTTATGGTGGGTCGTACTTCATGACTATTGCAGTTAGTTCTGATACTTTCCAAAGACCTCTGAATTTTGTTGGGCTATCAATGCCTACAGAATTCGTGATACTTCTTACAGATGTCACTGCCTACTATTCAGAGTATGTTCCTCCACAAAATTGTCTTCTGCCTTTATCACGACCGCCCCCAAGGGCGTTGCAGTTGTCTACATCAACACTTCATTCCTCTTTTTGAGTTACATGACACGAGCATGGGGCATGCCCACCTTGTTTGTACACAGTGTATTTTTTACACACCTCATGGAAGGTTGGGTTCTACAGGTTCACTTCTCCCTCCAACATGGCACTCTTGACAATCCCACTATTACTCTCTCTTACAACAACATTCTCAGTAGAATAAACATTGATGGATTTCGGCTATACGTATGCTCCTAACCTTGTCCATCAGGGGGCATCTGTTATCATTGAAAATTCGTCTGCAAATGGTTACAAGAATTCAACATCGTCAAACAGTTATGAATTCATCCATGGACATGAATTAACACAAAAGCATTCATAAAGGGTCAAAAACTATACAAATGGTGAAAAAATTGAAGGGCGCTATGAAGACATTGGGCGCACGTGCACATGCGTGAAACAAAAATGCAAGATTCGCGCACATGCGCACATACGCACGATGCACGACTATTGTCGCAAAAAGTCGCGCACCTGAGAAATGACGCATTTATGAGAGTGGTCGGCCTCTCACCCACTTCTAGTTCAACTTCCAAGTTGATTTGACACTCAAATCTGGACTAAATTCGACTGGGTGGCTGGTCAAAGACCTTGAAATTCCCTAATTAGCCTCTTTACACACTACAAACTAGTTGGACAATAACCCAAAGGAATGTTATAAAAAGGCCATGGATACACTTCATTTTTCAAGGAATTTCAAAGCAAATTTATGCTGCCATTATTCTCTTGAGGACTCTTCTATCATTGCCAAGAGTATACTTGCATAATTGCATTGGGCAATCCATCTCACCCCTTGAGTGGATTAGCAAAGAATTCTTTCACCATTTTCATTTTCTTTTTCAAAGTTGTAAGAAGAGCTTATTTGTGGGGGTCCAAGAGCCCTCCCTTGGAGGAAGAAGGGACTCATAGTCCCCTTGCTTCTCGGTGTTTTCTTTCACTAATATCATCCTTATCATTGGTGACATGGGTCTCATTGTTTCTTTTGTCCTTATGTCCCTATGTTTACAAATTTAGTTGTTGTTTTATTTCTTAGTTTATTTCTTAGTTTTTGTTTTATATTTCTTTTTCTAACCCTTCTCCTTGCAGTTGTCCTGCTCAGCAAACCCAACTAAGCTTGCAAGTACCTCTATTTTGCTCACTAAGGTGACGAAAGAGGCGCAACAATAATATTGGTTTTTATATTTTTGGTATTGCATTTTTGATATAATGATTGCATTAATGCGTTATCCAATGAATTACACCCTTGTTATTTGTAACAATGTAAATCATCCACATATTAATTAATCAACAATGCAACATTTTATAACATTCAACAATGCAATAAAATAAGAAGCCCATTTTATTATATATGAATAGGAGACCAATGGTCATACAAAATGGGACAACATAAAGATCCACAACAATCAAGATACAACCAATATGTAATTATTACACTTATTGGTAACATGTCCTCATGCAATTGGGACAATATGTCAAGTATATTAAACAAAATCATTGATTTTCACAAACAAATATTCCAAAACATACAACTCGCAATAACATTGAATTATATTGATTGTCATTTATCACTTGAACTGTTGTCTTTGCTCAAGTTGTGTGCATGTTTCATTTATTCATCACTTGTAGGTGATATTGTACTTTTGTTATTTAACCTATTGTTTTTTTTATCACCTTGTTTGTTATGTTCATCATCTTCATGTTCCATCTACAAACATAGAAATAAAGTGTAATAAGTATATCTACATTTATATATATAGTAGAATATACATGATTGCATAAATAAAAAAAATGTACCATAGAAGTGAGTGTTTCATAAATAATACACATTCTTTTGAAGCCATGTTGCATGCCATCTCTCAAAATATCTTATGTTGACTACACTCCATACTTTGTTTCCTGCATGCTTAATACGCCATGACAAAGCACAATCGATATAATTAATATAAAGGTTTCTTGTTATTCCATTAATTATAAAATGAGGGAAGTTAAACAACATAGCTACTTACAAATTGTTCAATTAAACTTTGATACTTGAACATATACTCACAACCCGTCATTACACAATGTTGATCAATTCTTCAGTTGGTTGTTCTTTGTACGTTAGCACCTATTAGAAGACATCCATGGACGAGTATAAATTAATTATTTAAATATTAAGATCACAACAAATATGGAATCTTAAGTAAGGAAGAAAACGTAAGTACTCACAAACTTTATGATCAACCCTTTTATTCCTCGTCGTCACGTCTTATGTGTTGAATGGGTTCCATTTTTTTTCTTTTCTGCAACAAAACAATTGAAAATTAGTATTTCATGCGATAATTAAATTTGATGTACATAAGAGAATAAATCAGTGATAACATGCCTTTGATGTGCATTGTTGTTGGGATGGCTCCTCCCGTGATGCAATTATGTTCGTTTCTTTTACCATATCCTTGTACAATTTTTTGGACATCCCTACAGGCATGTACTACTTTTCCCCTCATTTTTCCCTTGGAATGTTCATAATGTTCGTGAAAAAAACAATATAGGAATCATCATATACAAAAAATATTTTTTTTACAACAGAAGATATCGATGTGTATAGTAAATAAGTATGCATCGGTGTGTTACACATATGTATATGAATCAATATATGATAGCAATGCACTTTTGAAATCAAAAATGTTTTACAAACTATTTATTCACCGATGCTTTATAAATTAATAAACGTACCGGTGAATAAGTATCGTTAATTATGCATTTCCAACCCATGAACAAATTCAAAACATGATAGTTTCCATATAAAAACCAATATTACTTCCATTTTAAACTAAGCAATGTTTTTTTATCTAATAATACACACCAGTTCTCTTTGTTTGTAAAATGTGCACTGCTGACAGTGAATAAATTTTTCAAAAAGTATTATTTTTATTTCAAATGCGGTAGTGCGTTTGACATGAATATGGGTATCAGTGCTCTATACTAGTATAGTGTGCACCGTGAACCATGAAATCATTTTTGAAAAAATAACTGACAGTTATAGGTCAGTTTGGGATCCAATGCAACCAATGGTCCCATTGCAATAGATACCAAGTGCACCATACATAAGTAAACAAACCCTATAAAAGTCTATCGCTTAAAAAAAACTCATTGTGAAATATAGAGAGGGAAAGCAAGAGAAACAACAAGGACGATAGGGCTTCTGTTACTGAAGGTAACTATAAAACCCCTTTATTTTGGGGGGAATGCACTAAAACTTTCTTGAATCAAATGGAGGAAAGATTAATATGATCAATAGAATGAAATCATATACTTAAAATTTATCCTCTGTAGATTCATTTGTGACCTACGATAATCCCTTTCAAATTTGTCTCTTCAAACATCCACCCACTCCGAAGACTTTGTTGGTAAATATCTCTTTCATAATTATCCCCTCTAAATTTTGGCAAAATATTGAAAGATTGAATACGGTTTTCATTTATTAACACATATATTTAAAAAAATTGAAATTCCTGCTCATTTTTCATTGTATATTTCAGCGTATTGATGATAAACGCATGCGGTGTTTTTTTCCGTAACTTACTTTTTCCAGTGCACTATACATTAACAAATGTGTTGGTGCAGTTTATATTAAAAATTCACTGATAAATAAAATTCAAATATAAGAAACCACATATAAACGAACACTTTATTTTTTTGTAACTTTACTAGTCGGTGCTCTAGCACCGATGCGATTAGTAATTAATAACGCCCTGACAAACAATTTAATTGAAAATGAAAATGAAAACCTATGCATTTAGAATTTGTAGAGGTTTTGTTTTGTAGAGGTTGTAACAAAGGCCACTCTTCAGTGCCTATCACAACTCACCACACCAGTGTAGTTATTGTATAGATACAAACTGGGGCATCACAATATAATTAGGTAAACCATTAAATTTTAAAAGAAATTCGAAATTATGTTTGAAGTTATATTGTTCTATGCTTCCCAAGATGATGGTTTTGGATCAAATGTAGGAAAAAAAGAATTATAATATCAAATGACCAATTGTTCAAATTCCAACTCATTCCATATCATTGCAAGTCCTTCAAGTTTTGCCCCACCAATTGCAGTAAGTCTAGATTTTATTTATAATTCATTTATCTCATTGAATTTATGTTATGTATGTAGGTGAAATTGAATATTTTTTCATTGAATTTTGTAGTATCAATATTTATGATCGATTTTGAATGCGCAAGATATTCCAGTAGTCCCAAAATTCCGCAATCTCTTATCAAGAGAAAAATATTTTAAGAAGATGTTTGATGAAAATGGACAATTGCTTTACCCTACCAATCGTAACATGCCATCTTCCAACAACCAGCCTGGGTCAATGGTATTACACTATGAATTGGATATTTTTTATGTAGACACCCCTTGGGGCGCAAGAAAACAATGATTTATTAATTGTATTTTTTATTTTTATTTTCAATGGAATTAATGTAAATGTATTACTTAATTCGACATTTGTTTTATCAAGTGGTTGGTTGCATGTTTATTATTGGAGAAAAAATTGCATACTTCTAATAAATGTTTGGTATAATGTTTGCATATATTAAATGCATTGTGGTACTAATGTTATCGATGTAATGTTCAATATTTTTACAATCATGATTTTAATGACAAGCGACATGTCTACCATCTACCATTGCACCCCACTACAATTTCAAGTCATGAGATTGTTTTTAAACAAGCACAACTTGAAGAGGAAACATACCAAGTATGGTTGAATCAACCACCTATTCAATTCCCACTACATCCTAAATCACCAATTCAAAACCTCTGTAGTAACACTAGTTCTTCACATGTTGGGGACAAAGGAAATGATATAGAGATTGGTATGGATGATTTCTTATGGGATACCCAAGCCATGGAGGGAATGTTGTTACATGCATTCTAGAAAAATGAACTAGAGGATGATGTCGATGTCATAGATATCTTCTTTGAAATTTTGAAATTTGCTTCCACCACCCCTCTCTTTGGTTGACAAGGGTCAAGGTCTACCGATCTAGGGACAACCATGTTACTGTACAACTTGAAATAAATGTATGGTATGTGAGACGCATGTTTCTCGACACTTTTGAGGTAATTAACCATTAAGTCCCCTAATTTTTTAAGGAATCTTATCACACAATGAAAGAAGAAATTGGTTGATTTTATTCATGCTTAATGATAGTGTACATTTCTATTTCCCAATAATTGTAGGTTACTCAAAGATAAGGTACTTCTAAGTGATAATGTTTTGCTATATAGTTGTGTAGAGGCAAAGAAAATGATTAAAATGTTGGGTGTTGAGTACATATCATACCATGCATGCCCAAATGATTGTATTCTATACAAAAATGAATATGCAGACAAAGAGATGTGTCCAAAATGTAGACATGACAAGTGATTTGAAAATCCTTAGACACCACTTATTTATTTACATATATACATGCAGTATCTAACTTGATTCAAAATCAATTTCGTGATCGTATTGAGGTGATTTGTAGAAAAATGATGATGTGCTCTTTATCCAAAAAAACTCATGAAATGATGATTAAACTGCGGTTTATTTAGATGACAAAATAGAAAATAAAATAACTCAAATTACATATGTAAATGACATATATCACTTCATCTTCAAAGTCCCTCTAGATAACATGACTATTCTCCAGCATCTCAAAATACCAAAGTACATTACAATATGGGCTCACACAAGCTAATTTAATGGAATCTCTTTATTTCCCCTTCTCAAAACAAGAAAATAAGTTCACCATTGAAATCCTTGCGAAATTCTGAGAAATTTGACTATAAAGTCGACCAAATTCTGAAATGGATCAATTTCACCCTCTTCGGCATGCAAAACAATGCGTTAAAAGTTCATTAATGGAAATTTGGACTAATACTTTTACAAATGATATTTGATCATAAAATAGACCTCAAATTCATGATCCTTGCAAAAAATAGTGAAAAGTGAGTATAAATTTTCCTAGGTGCTATTAATATACCTCATGGAACGCTTTACGAGACAACCACACTTGGCCTCTTCCTTTGCATGCAAATCTAGATAGTTCATATAAACTTGGAATTTGTACCTTGCATTGGGATTCATTCCAAATCAATATTTGTGCCTGCCTTGGAACGTGTGCAAATCTTAGGATCTGTGCCCAATATATAGGGCGCATGCCCTTAACTTATCTCTTAGATTTTGTGGTCTGCTTTAATTAATAATTAGCAGGAAGTTAAAACAAGCCCTGTGCCTTGGGTGGATTGGTTAATTCATTGGTATGTATTATAGTGGCTCGTGGGGTTGATACCCATAGACCACACTATATATAGCGCTTTTGTTAAAACCGTTTGACATATGGTTAAGACCATATGTTATAAATAACATTTGTGGCATATAACTTAACATCCTCCACGCAAGAATATAGTTGTGGTTATGTGGTAGTTCAACGAACCATGGAATAAGAGTCGGGGGCTTAGTCCCTCAGCCCTTTTTACTGCCAAATGAACCTTTGCACAAGTTTAAATATATATGGAAATGTATATGGGTAAGTGGCAAGTGTGTGGTGTATTGGTAATGGAGCTTGGTGTAAGGCTTTGGGAGGTCGCGGTTTTGACCCCCATCGACTCCCAAAAAAATTACATAACCATGACCATAAATACCAATGGGAGGTCTCCATGTGGCGACCTCTCATTGGCTTATCTATGCCACTTTTCAACACATGACTTGTCCACCTAATCTGTACGAACTGCCCAGTCATCTTTCCAACTAGACATGACATGTTTTTTGCCTGCCACATGTCACTTTGTGAGAGTGCCACATCACCTATACGTCCATACGGTCATGTTCCATGTGTCACCCTCGCAGTGGTGACACATGACCCCTTGACTTTTTCCAGGTTTGAGTTGAACTTTGACCACTCATAACTTTTGCATATGAACTATGTTTGACTTGTCATTTGCACCGTTGGAAAACTGATGACGATCTCAATGTAATGATGTTATTTCCTCGGTCAATTGAGACAATCGAATTTTGAGTTTTTATGGATCCCTTGGGACCTCTGTGAGCTTTCCAGATCCTCCTATACCTCTATGAGCATTCCTTAGATCCTCCTGGATCAAATCTTTCCACTGAAGAAATTTTGGACCTCCAAAAGTATAGATATTCAACAACTTAGTGATGATAACTCTAACTCACTCTTCCACCTTACTGAAATGCCCTTATCTAGTAACTTAGTAATGAATCTTATTCAATCTTCCATATTGTTGAATATTCTCTAGAATTTAGTCTTCATCTTGGGTCTTTGATCCTAGGTATTATATCAATGTACTTCTGTCTACTTTTTTGGAATATGGCTCTGACTCTGGCCTCTATCATTGTCGCTAATAGCTTTGGTTTTGTCTCATAGATATCCTGACAATAAAATTCATGTTCATTGAATCTATGCAATACACGTATCTTGTATTTCAACATCCACTCCCATCTTCTTTTGATGAAGATAGTTTATATCGATCAATTTGCAACCAATTTGAATGCTAAACTATGCCTTGCCCTTTTGAATTCATTATTATTGTATTGTTGATGTATTTGTAGGAGTCTCGAATGAATTCCCTGTCCATTACTCTCTTGCCTTGAAAAATAACTTGACTTGTATTGTTATGATTTGTACATGTCTTGGTTCTGCTCAAGGTATGTTGAAATGTCACAACAATTTTTCCATGATTTTGTGGATTGTAGTAGATTTAGTGGCTCCTTTATATAGGTTGTTGTTGAAACAAATCACACAATGTGTGGATCCACATGAATGTAATCAATTCTATGTAATTATTTGAGAGATGTTATAAATCTATGTAAGCTCATATAGGAAATAGAGTCTTGAGAGAGGTTGAGTGTGTGTAAGCCAGGTTTGGCTAATGTAATATCTCCCTTGAACGATAAATAAACCGAATATCCTTGTCCCGTGGATGTTTCCCTTGTGAAGGATTTTACCACGTAAAATCGTCGTGTTAATTTGTGTGATTGATGATTGCTATGTTCTGTAATCATGCCATTTTAAGCCATTTTTTATTTATGCTTCCATTGTAGAACAACAAGTAGTATCAGAGTAGGTGAAGTAGGCGTAGTAGGTGTGCCAAAAAACATTGTTTGCAGATCTTTGTGAGCACAAGAACCTTTGGATGTTTTTTGACAGGTGAAGGAAGGCAGATCAGATTAGTGAAGGGCCCGAACGTTTTCTCCATCCGATAGAATTGATATAGGGTGATTTTGTACACAAGGGCTTCCTAGGTAGTGTTAGAAGTGCGCCGGCGCATTAACACTTCCGAATTGAAAATTTTCCCCATTACGGTGCGCTAACCGAATGCACACGAGTGTCATCACTCCCCATTCCAATAAGACTGTGTGTTGACATGCCCCAGGCCGCATTAGAGCAGTGTCTATCCCATTAGTGGTGCCTCTTTTGAATCTTAAGGCATCGTTGTTCTCTTAAAACAGGAAAAGGTAATTTTTTTAGCGTGTGAGTGTGAGGGAAAGGTGATTTTTTTTTTGCCTATGAGCGGTTAAGGGTTTGGGAAAATGGAAAAGGTGTAGAGCTCGAAGTTTGAAGTGGAAAAAACAATTTTGAGCTCTGGAATCTCAAGATGCAAGATCTGCTGGTGCAACAAGGGATGCAAAAAGCGTTGGAGACAAAGAAATCGACAAGCATGACAAATGAGGAATGGGAGAAATACACACAAAATCACTCAGTACCATTTGTCTGTGTCTCACATATAAATTTCTATTTAACATCGTAGGAGAGGATACAATAGTAGGCTTATGGAGCAAGTTAGAAAGTCTATATATGATAAAGTCCTTGATGAGCAGAATTTTCTTGAAGAAGAAATTATACAATTTGTGAATGAAAGAAGGTACGAGAGTTGTTGATCATTTAAATACCTTTAATACCCTTATAGTTCAACTAAATATTATGGAAGTTAAATTCAAATATGAAGATAAGGCCATTACATTATTGTGTTTGTTTCCTGAGTCTTGGGATATTTTAGTCACCTCTATTAGTTTTAGCTCAACAGATGTTTTAGATTAAGACTTTGTTGTTGAAGCTTTGTTGGTTAAGGATATGGGGAGAAAATATAGTAGAGAAACCTCAACTTTAGAGGAGATGCTGGTTAGAGGTCGAACCAAAGAAAAAGAGCAGAAACATAGAATTTCTTCACAATCTAAGTCAAGGGGCAGAAAGGGTAGAGTAAAATGTTGGTACTGTGGAAAAACATGGCATCTCAAGAAAGACTGTTGGAAAAGAAAAGAATCTGAGGAGAACTCTACAAAAGAGAAAAATTTGGCTGCAACAAATCCAGGTATGACTGATGAAGTTTTATCCATTTCTAGTAGCTTACAATATCAGGAAGAATGGTTGTTATATTCGAGTTCCTCCAACCACATGTGCTCACATAGAAATTGGTTCATTTCTTACCAATCTTTTCATGAGGGTGTAGTGTTTGTGGGAAATGGTTTTCCCTGTAAAATTGTTGGGGTTGGCAGCATTAGAATTAGGATGTTCAATGGTATTTTTAGAGAACTAACAAATGTTAGATATGTACCTGAGCTTAAGTTAAATTCTATTTCATTAGGGGTTTTGTATTCTAGTGGATATACATATGCAGGTTAAGGTGGAGCACTCAAAGTGTCGAAAGGTAGTTTAGTAGTGATGAAGGAAACAAAGATTGATAACCTTTATAAGTTGGAAGGTAGTACTGAAGTCACATCTGAGGTAAAAGATGTATCTTCTTTTTTATGGCAGAAGCAACAAGGTCATATGAGGAAGAAAGAGTTGCAGAACTGTAAGTTTCTTCCAGACTTAGGATCTTTGTTTCTGATTTTCTGCTTGTTTTATATCTCTGAAAGTTATGATGGTGTAAAGGGATGTAATGTGTGGGATCTTACTTCCCACAGTATCATCCTTAAAAGAGATATAGTATGTATAGAAAAAACAGAAGAGTTACTTCAAGATCGCAACAAAATATTTGTTTGCATACTAGAGGATTCATTGTATGGCCTAATGGTACCCAGGAAATTGTACAAAAGGTTTGAATCCTTCATGGTGAGCCAAAAATTTCAAGGGGTATGTATGACTATGTTGTTAATAGTAAATTCATTATCTTGATGTTATTTGTTGATGATATGCTCGTTGCAAGATGAAGCATGGTTGAGATCAATAAGATAAAGGCTTAGTTGGACATGACATTTCAGATGAAGGATCAAGGAGAACAAAACAAATTTTGAGCACAAAAGTATACAGAGACGACAATAATGGTAATTTGTTGTTGAATTTCAATATGAATATTGTGAAACCTGTTAATATTCATGTTTCTTTACATGATAAGTTTTCTTCAATTTTAGGTCATGATTATAAAGAAGAAAAGGTTATGTCTTCTATACTGTGTGTCAGTTCAGTAGGAGGTTTATTGGATGCAATGAAATGGTTAAAACCAAATATTTCACATTCGGTTGATGTTGTTAGACACATGTGTTGGTATACTGTTTCCATTCTCGGGTTATATAAGTTATTGACCCAGGGTTCATGTCATTCAGGGTTCCAACAAAGCCTCTAAAACTATCGGCCCTCCTAGTAAACCAGAAGGCAATACAACACCCGAAAGGTGTTGCGCAGTCTCACTCCAGATAGATTTAAATGGGTGGCTGTAAAACTCTGGTGTTTACAACCTAAGACAGAGTAGGGGATAGGGGTTTCTTGATTAAGGCCAGATACCGTGAGTTGTAAGGGAAACTACTTATTCCTTGGAGTCGCATATGTATATCCCATAGTTTAATTTAAGAAAAGTATAAATAGATTCATAACAATGTATTAACTCATTCATCAAGCTTAACCATTAATTGCTGCAAAAAAGAAGAGACATGCATACACTCAACATATTACACGAGTATTACCATGGTTCACCCCCTCTTGGGCTACGTCCACAAAGATTTGGCTCTTGGCTCTTTTATTATGGTAGTTATGTATTCCTGGCACCACGTGCTTATAATTCTCCACCAAACTGGGTAAGATCTATGTGAGGTGAACTAGATCGCACCAAGCTCTACAGCCTGCGGTCTAATCCTCAGATATACCTTCCCTCATATCTTTTTTTCTCAACAGCTTACAAAATCGGTTTATACAGCTAAAATAACAATAATCAACCCTATATGATACTTTCGTATCTATATTTATACATTTTGAGCTCTTCAGCCTTTTTCAGAATATTACCAAAACCCTAATCCTTCTTACGTTAGGTCTTTCTCCCATATGCATGTTGTTCTTCCTCCAGTTGTCACTTTCCTTTGTGCACTCTTTCTTGCATGCGCACGTGTTGTTATTTTGCCAGTTGCTACTTTAGTTTTTTGCACGCTTTCTTTCCCATGATCGTTCTTCTTTCCCCTTCGGCCTGGTGCCAACAGGCCCCGAACACTAACATGTGACTTGTCTCGAGTCGCATAATTGCTCTGCGCTTCCTAGATCTCCTTGGTGATCGTCTGGAACTGTTCCTGAAACTCTGTCACTTTTGTCAGTGCCTTCATGTTTTTCTCCTTGATGGCTTTGATTTTCTGACCCGCCACTTCCTCGTTCATCAGTCCTGTGCATTCTAGCTGAGTCTGTGTTGTTTTTTTTCTGGCTTCTTCTACCCGCGCAAGTACGTATGCTACCTGTTCTTGCAACAGTTCTATTTGAGCCTGACGCTCATGTTTATTTGTTTGTGTAGTGATAAGGTTTTCATGTATCTTCTTCAACTCTTGCGTTCCCTTGACCCGTTATGGAATTGGTATGGTCTGTTGTCGCTGCTTGAGTTCTTGGATCGTTTCATTGATTCTCTCCTCCTCCTTGTCCCATTGTTGAGCTTGTGGATCCTCTTCCAGCCTTGTCCAAAGTTGCGCTGCTTTATCCAACAAGTCAACTACCATGCTGACCTATTTTTCTAGCTCCTGTAGTTTCGTTGTTTCTTCCTGCTTCCTTTGCTCCTTCATTGTTGGTGGAGTTGTCAGTCTAATCTGTCTGTGGAGAGTCTCGATCTCCTTCTTATACTGATCAATTGCCTACGCAATTTGGTTGATATTTTCTGCAGCTGGTAGTTCATTTCCTTGCGCAGTAGCTAGGAGTTTCCCAAATATTTCTTCCACTCTACATTCCAATTCATTTATGCGTTCTTTCTCCTCCCGAGTTTCTGATTTGGTCTGTGCACAAACTGTTTCCAACGCTTCCCACTTCTTTGTTGCTTGTTTTATCTCGACTAAATTTTTATGTGCTCGCGATTGCATATCGTGGTTGACGCTAGCATGTAGTTTGTATAATTCTCTTGATGGAATATGTGTCAGGACTAATTAGATATGATCCAAATCCTTCAGTGGTGTCTATCCCACAATTTCATCCATTCTCAGCATGTTAGGATTTATATAGACGGTGGAATGTGTGTGCGACATCAGAAGAACTGGATTGCGTTCTTCTACCTCCACCCTTTCTGTGGTCTGTGTGGTCGATGGCTCTATGCCTCTACTGCTACTCATGATCTGGGCTTCCCCGAATTTCTTAAGGAGATGTCCCATTTTTGTTAGTTCCTTCTGTAGTTTATTCTTGTGGTGCGTGACATGATCGAAATCCTCTGCCAGACAATCTTGGACCATTCTAGCAATCATCTCTCCATCATCCTTCGTGATTGTATAGTCTGATAGTGCTCGCTATGCCTTCATTTTCTTGCATGCACCTACTTCTTGTACTACTGGTCTCTTAGTTCCCCTTGGTTCCTATGTGATGGGGTTCGATGCGATTTCTTATGCTCCCTCAGCCGGTTTTCGTTGTCCATTGGTCGGCTGAGTGGTTTCTGTCCTCCCCTTCTGGGTCCCTGGCTACTCTGAAACATCGTCTACCTGAGTCGACTTGGTTTGGCCCATTCTTCATTTCTTGGGTACTGGAGGTTGTGTTTCCTCTTGCACAACCCCTCCTTTTGATGTTTTTTCTGGTTCTTCTCTGGGTATGGTTGGAATCCTCCATTCATCAGGCCATTCGCTGATAACCATGTCGATATCTCCCTCGGTGACGCAATAGCGCATCTGTAGCCATTGTTTATCCAGATCATTCCTTGGTTGTATCCACATGGCTTGTCGCCTAGCCCAGAAATTGGCGATTCCCCCATATCATGTGACGACCTCTAGTGTTATTCTCCATGCTCAGTTGATGGCTTCCTGTATCTCCTGTAGGTAAGCTTCAAATATGATTCCATTCCCCTTCTTATTATTGGCTAGTGGTGTAGATCTCAGGACACGATATCTTGCTCCTCCTGGATGTGGTGTGGTACAAAAGATGACATAGTGTGGTTCTCACCATCCCATGAAAGATATGAGAGTGATCAACCATGAGTAATGAAATTCCGTACCTGCATCCTGCACGTCTTTGTAGTCTACTTGGAACAAGTTTGATAGGTATGGCGCCCAACTCATGGAGGTGCCTTCTGCGCACTGAGCTGCAACAGTAATGACTCCTGTCGGTACTTCGTCTTTGCGGCACTTTCTTAGCAGTTTGCAGGCTAAGATATTTGTGCCCAATTGCATCGTGGCATTGTTGATCCATTTAATTATAACGCCTCTTGTTCCCCTATCAGTCCCATATTTCTTCCTCATCTCTTCTACCAATGTTTTTTCCTTGAACTTATCATCCAGAATCAGCGTGGGATCCATACCCCCGGTGGGTAGGCCTGTTATCTACATGATAAGTTCGACAGTTATGGGAACGGGTTTGTCCATCCATATATCCCCTCCATTCATAACTACTAATAGTTTCTTGATGCATGTCGTCGCATATTGGCCTATGCCAAAGTGTGGTATCTTCAGCAACCCTAGAATTCATGTTCTATCCAATTCAGTGGCCCATTGGTGTCGCTGAGTGATGGTTTCTCCGAGTTGGTTCACGACTATTTTCTGCATAAAGACCTGTGGTGCAAGATCTGGATATTTGGTTTCATATACTACGTCATGGTCAGAATACTTGAGCTTCCCGACGTGACCCAATAGTTGTGGGTCCACCCATACTCCCTTTGGTATGCGAGGTAGCACAATCTCTGCAGTCGATTTCTTTCGAGGTGAGATCGGTATCTGAACTCAGTCCTCCTATTGTGTTGGTTGGCTCGAAGTTCCAACAACTCCTATATGTTCCCCTGTCATCCACTCTGGCAATGCCCAGGTAGTTCCAGCGGTCTTCTCGGCTAGGTGACCTAAGCTGGGTGCTTGTGTCTCGTCTAGTTGCTCCTCTGCTCCTAGATCTTGTGTCATTCCGTTCACTTCCACAACTGCTTCGGTATGTTCTGGTGGTATTTCCTGGTGGGTTTCTTCTTATTTGTTCTGAGGCTCGTGCACCATTACTGGTGTATCCTATTCCATGGCCTTTGTTTGTGGTTGTGGAATCTCCTCTAGTATTGGTGTGGACTCTAATGGGATTTTGTCAATATCGACGATCTCCGGTGGCTACTGCTCATTTTCTTCCAGTGGTCCTTGTGACCTATTCTAAACCCTGATTGATCTGGCTATCTAGCCTGGTTCTACAAGCTTCGGTGGTTCCATAATGGTGTTTTTCGAACGTTTGTTGAGTTCGAATGGCTTCGGTGAGTTCTGTGGTTTCACTCTATTTGTTCTAGTTGTTGTTACTCTTTTCCTGTTCTCCTTTCGCAAATAGACTAACTGCTTCTGTGCTCGTGTGTTGTATGGGCTCGTCATGAAGATTTTCGAGGACACTTCCTCCATTATGCGATTAATGCACCATAATTGTGGGTTCAATGCATCTGTGACAGTTTCGTACTTTCCATTATGCCTACTATGTTGTCTCCAGTTGGCACATTTAATGTGACATCCCATCCATCCTTTCCTTGCTTTAACTTTGCCTCATGCTGTCATGTCAGCCTGTTTTTGTTGACTTTCCTTTTCCTACTTGTTTCCTTTCTTTTTTACTACGTGGTGGGTGGTCGACTGTCCTTGTACAGCTTTAGCTGGCTCCCATTGATCATTCCTCTGAATTCTGCACCTGCTAGATCTCTTAACTGTACAACTCCATCTGTAACAAATTTTACCTCGTATGGTCCTAGCCAATGCATTTTCAGCTTTCTTGGGTGCTTCAATGATTTAATGTCATAGAGAAATACTAGATCTCCTTCCTTGAACGTCTTCCTCTTGATGTGGCGGTCGTGTCAAGATTTGTCTCTTGCTTTCTGTACTTGTTGGTGGAATCATACCAAGATTCGGTCTTCCTCCATCAACAACAATTGATTCAGTCTTTCCTGTACTGCGCCTCATTCTGTCATGTGTGTGATAGTTGCTACACATAGACTGGGTATTAAAAACTTTTATGTCACTACTGCTTCTTGACCATAGACTAGTTTGAATGGTGTGTGGCCTGTCAACTTTTTGCATGTGGTTCTATACACCCATAACACTGCTGGTACATTGAGGTCCCAATCATCCCTGTTGACGTTACATATCTTTTTTAAGGCGTTCTCTAGAATTTTGTTGAAGGTTTCTACCATGCCATTTTCCTATGGATGATACGGTGTTATTTTTTGGTGATGAACTTCAAACTCTTCGAGCATCTCTCAGATGGTGTTGTTTATGAAGTCTGTTCCTTGGTCGCTCATCAAAATTCTTGGGCATCCAAATCTAGTAATTAATTGTTCAAACAAAAAGTGTGCAACTGTCTCTATGGTGCAATCTTTTACTGGTGTGTCTTCCGCCCATCTTGTTAGGTATTCCATCACGGTGATAGTATATCTCACCCCCGTTCTTTTAGTTGGTGGGTTAATGGGTCTCAAAAAGTCTATCATCCATTTTTCGAATTCCTTAAGTGTCACTTGCAGTCGTAGTGGCATCTCATCCCTTATGTTAGGTTTTCCTACCCTTTGACAGACATCACATTGCTGACAATACTCTTTCGAGTCTCTGTGGATCGTTGGCCACCATAATCCTACGTGTAGTACCTTCTGCATGGTATCTTTTCTTGCATAATTCCCTCCTGTTATTCCCTCGTGGGCTTCTTCTAAAATTCTTGTTCGTTCGTGGTCTAGTACGTATCTTCGTAAGATGTTATCTACACCCATCTTGTATAGATGTCTTGTGATCAATTGATAGTCGGCTGCGCGAACTACCAGGTTCTTTTTCTGTGCAGTGGTATATTCTTGCGGCGCAGTACCTGTGCTCAAGTACTGGATGATCTCTACGAATTAATCGTCAACAATATGTACAGAGAATAGTTGTGCATCTGGAAAATTGTATTCTAAATTCATTGGTTCTTCTCCATTTGTAACCCTCGATAGGTGGTCAAGTCCTGCATTTAATTTTCCTAGTTTAACTATTACCTCAAAGTCAAATTCTTGAAATAGAAATAACCATCAACATATTCTCCCCCCCAACACTAGCTTGTTGACTAGGTATTTCAGGGCTGAGTGATCTATAAACATCTTAAAGTGTTTTCCCAATAGGTAATTTATGTATTTTTGTAGTGCATAAACCATAGCTAGGCCTTCTCTTTCTGTCGTGTTATAATTTTGTTCTGAGTATGATAATTTTCTTCTTGCGAACGCTATCAGGTGATCCAAGTCTCCTGCTCCTGGTTGCGGTAGGATAGATCCAAGTGATATTGTTGATGCATCTACATGTACATGGAATGTCTTCTCCCAATCTGGAAATACCAATATTGGTGCGGTGACCATCTTTTCCTTCAAGTTATCTAGACCGTGTTGGCACTCATCGTTCCATTAATCTGTGCATAACCTTTGATGAATTTCCTGTAATATCCCGTATGTCCTAACGTTTCTCTTAGTTGGCGGACTGTTTTTGGTGCTGGTAGATTAACAATGACTGGGATTTTGGCCAGATCCACTAGCAAACCCTGTTTGCATACTATGTGTCCCAATAGTATCCCAAATGGTGTTCCAAATATTTCTTAATATTCAGTGATATCTAGCACTGTCTGCATCGTTCTAGCATCAATCGTAAAACTTTCACATGGTTTTTTAGTAAGCTATACACTGTCCAATCATCCAGGTATACCTCGAGGAATTGATGGATAAATTCCTTAAATGTTGCAATGACCACTCTAGAAACTATCGCATGTGCATTCTTCAGTCCGAACAACATGACTGTATATTGATAATATCCCCATTCTTTCGCGAACATGGTCTTGTGTCTATCCTATTATGCTATCTTAATCTGATGATATCCTAAGAATCCATCGATGAATGAGTAGGCTTCATGGCCTCCTATGTTCTCGAGTACTTTTTCCATGAACGGTGTGGGGAATGGGTCATGTAGGCATGCATTGTTCAACTTCCTCAAGTCAACGCATATCCTTATCCCTCTCCCCTGTTTCTTGTCCTATACTACCATTGGGATTATCCATTCTGATTCTTTGACTAGTTCGATGATGCCGACATCAAGCATCCTGTCGATCTTGTATTTAACTTTCTGTTTATATATGGGGTTCAATCTATATGGTCGTTGTTTAATGGGTCTCACATAAGGTCTGAGTGGTATCTTCATTTCTCCTAATTCTCTGGCTATGCCTTTCATCTCTGTAAAGGTTGTGGGAAAAAGGTCGATGTATTCGCACAACAATTTTGTGATGCTTTCTAGTGTCTGTTCGTCCCCGTAATCTCCAATGTTGACCATTTTGGGCTACTCAATGGTCCCTATGTTAACCTTATTTATCTTGATTGGCACAGAGATGACCTCTGACTCTAAGGGTGGTCCTTCCACATCTCTCTCGCCTTTGACTTCTTCGATCTGAATATCGTGTGGATCATCTTCATCCAGGGCATCCTTCTGTAAATGGTAGCATGACAGTAGATCCTTGACTATCTTCTTATTCTACTGATGTACCTCTATGATAGCTTCTACTTCTGTTTCTTCCACGAATATGACATTTATAATCCGTTTCAGGGCCGCGTCTATGTTGGGGTTCTCATGCTCGAATGAGAAAGTGAATGTAAAGTTTTGTTGGAGTGTCACCCATGTCTTGGTTCCTTTACGCGTTTCATGGTCTGTATACCAATTCACTAGTATGCCCTCTAAAGTATGAATGAAGCAGTGAGACCATTCCTCTAGTGGCATCATTTTCCACAGCGTTTTACATGCCTTCAAGTGTTCTGCTGGTGTGCCTAGTCCGTCATATTTATTTTGTTTGTTACCTATCTATTCTGCGCCGAACCTTATGCGCAGTAATTGCTTACATTGGTACCAATATGTGATAGTCTCTTTGTTTTCACCCCACCATCTTGCGGGTGTAGCCTTTAGTGATAAATCCAATGCTAGCAATCTCTAGTTTTCTAATACTTCATCTTTAGATTGTGTCAAGAAATTTTCCAAATCATTTAGCCCATGAAAACTGGGTGGTTCTCTGATTTCTGTACCAATCCATCTTACTGCGTGGTCTATTCTGGCACACCTTCTCGTGGATACTTCGTGTAGTCTTTGTTGCCAGTTTTCTAACCCGGTGTTTGATTCTGTTGTACATGAAGTAATGCTCTGCCAACTGAGTACCATGTCTTCAATTGGATTTATATAGTCCACATCGCGCACAATTTTTCTGTACAACTGGTCAATCTCTTCTAAATTTAGACAAGTGGGTTCTACGAACCTCTCGCCTTCTAAAGGGTCGAGTGGAGCTATGACCCTATATTCCCCCAACTCAAATGTCATTTTTATGGTTTTTAAGTCGATTATGGCCTGGTTGTCGAACGCCCAATCCATACCAAGTAGCGTCGGGTAAGGTGTTGTGTCGTCTACTATTTCGATGACTTCAAAGTCTTCCTTAGTGTGCACACCATCCAGATCTACCGTCACTCCTTTTAGTCTACCTATTGGTAGGACTCTATGTTGATTTGCTAGCTTTAATTGAACAATTGAGTATCCCAGTGTAGGTTCTCCCATGCATTTCCATGTAGCTTTTGGTAGTACATTCACTTTGAATCCTAGATCTAGTATAATATATCCCATATTGAAATCCCCAATGTTAGAATTTAGTCTAAATTCCCTACTTGTTATTCTTCTTGTGTGTAGGTGGTTGACAATTTTCAATCCTGTCTTCTGTTCCATCTTGCTGCTACATTTTTCTAGGGTGTTTTGCAATATTTTGATAGATGAAGGATCACTTAACATTTTGATGCATGATTGCAAAAAGTATTTGATCATACTTACTTGTCCCTTGGGTTGTATTATGTTGGTATGGTCTAGTGATGGCGTAATTTCGTATTCTGGAGCTTCCTTGCTTTGTTGTGCAGTTGACGTAAT
Organism: Picea engelmannii; assembly: GCA_009831015.1. Lineage (NCBI taxonomy): Eukaryota > Viridiplantae > Streptophyta > Pinopsida > Pinales > Pinaceae > Picea > Picea engelmannii. The sequence continues at coordinate 344,749 of ML787855.1, read as the reverse complement.
GTTCTCCTTCTGGAATTCTTGTCAGGCTTCTGTAAAGATCTCCTTTTCCTTATGCACGTCGAACTGGTTCTTGGGTCCAATGTTCTTCTTTACCCACTGGTTCTGCGTTGGTTCCTATCGAACTGCGTCATTTCCTATTTTCGTTCCTCCTTGAGTGACTATGTTGATGTTTCGTCCGTCATCCCTTGCTCCGACTGAAATCCACTGAACATTTTGGTTATTTTGATTCCTTTTTTCCTGGATCTTTACAAGTAATGTCAGACATTCCTTTGTATCGTGGTCCGATGTGCGACAATACATACAAGTCACTGGTGGCAGTGGACACTCTCGTGCGTAATGTACTGGTTGTTGGCAATTGTGACATGTAACAGGTCCTCTACCACATCTGAAACCTCCTATGCCTCGTCTTGCTCCTCTATATCCTGCGTGATCACCTCACGACGTGTTATACTGTGGTCCCTGATTATACTGCGCGGTATTTTATTGGGGTTGTGTCGGGTTGTACTGTGGTTGTGCATTATTGTACGACTATGGCGCAGTATTATACTGTTGTTGCACGATGTTGTATGGGGTTAGGGCTTGAGTAAAATGTGGTGATGCTTGCCCAGACATCATTTCTACCTATACCATGTATGCGTCTGATGTTCTTTCCTGCATCAGCTCCATAGTTCTGCATTATTTGTCGTCGTGGACGACTGACTTGCAAAATGTGCAATATGAGTTCTTTGGAACTGTTTGGTATTTCTGCATCATCGTCCAGTGGTCAAGGTCGTGACCCGATTTCTTGCATATTTAGCACCATAATCCTCCCTTTGGTAGTGGGTTTGGCATCCCTATTGCCATACACTGTGCGAATGTTGGGAATTCATTCTTATGGTGTCCTTCGTCCTGCAGGTAGTGCACCAAACTGCTTCTCGTTTGTCCTTGTTCTTATTATGGTTCAGCTGAAATGTTAAGTTCTTCATATCCTCTTTCAGTTCTTCAATAACCGGGTCCATCTGTTGGGACTAATTCTCTTCCAATTGCAAGGCTGCCTATAGAGCCTCTGCCTGCATCTGAAACTTTTGTTGTCTTAATCGATATTGTAAGTGTGGGAGTACTGAGTTGACAAACAGGTGTCGATGTTGCATATCGGTCATAAGTTATTTTAACTTTCCTTTTAATCGCTTGAATCTTTGATCAATCTCCCATACCGATTCTCTTTTTTTTTGTCTTATTTCAATCAGCTCATTCATGTATTGATCTTCTGAGCTCGGCTTCTGGAGCTCATTTATCAATAGTTTCTTAATGTCATCTAGTGTCCTTATCGTTCCAGGAACATTGTTCGTGTCTAGACTCATGTACCATTCTAGTGCTCGGTCTCTTAGTGTGATCGCTAGTTGTGCAAGTTTGGTGTCTTCATCAGTGATCTACTTTGCTTCCCAGATCTTTGTGCAAATGAATACATGCTTCTCAGGGTCTTTTGCTACTTCTCCTCGAAACTCTGGTAATATGATAGTAGGATCATGTCCTGCCATTCCCAATACTGAGCTACTCCCTCCTCCGCGCAGTGTAGATACTTGACTAAGGTTGTCTGAACTGGCTCCTCCAGTTGTTTCTCCTTGTGTAGATGTACTTCATGTTGTCGGACTTCCTCCAAACTTTGGTTGTCTAAATGGTGGTGTTCTCTTTGGTGTATTGGTCACACATGGGTTTATGGGTTCCACACTGACATTAATCTGAAAGGGTTCCTCAATCTGCTCCACAACCCATAGATTCTCTACCTCTTTCTCATTTCTTTCCAAACCCTCCCTCTCATCTACGACTCTCTTCTTGGTATTCACCTTATATTGGTAGGGTGCTCCGCTACATGTCGTTCCTGATGATGCCAAGATCCACTTAATTTGGTCATCATCCATCAAGATCAGGTCCAAGGGTTCCTCCTCCTTCTTCTCTTTATCCTACCCTCCTTCCATTCCTCCTCTCTCTGTCAATGCTTCCCCCCTTCCCCCATGCGTGCAGGGAATTCTAGTTGTCTGATTCCATTGTCATTACACCTTTGTTATATAGCAATATCTTGATAGAAGTATACAATGATCAAATGTACCTTCCTTTGGGTCCTTGTAGGAACTCTTGCTCGGCTGCGCTATATGAATTTGTTGTGTCTACCGCAAATTCTATGATAAACCCTACCATAATACTGTCAAGCCAAAATTCTACTGCGCGGGTGAGTTTGTTGTTCACCTATTGTAGTTGTTGGATCTGTATTGGAGTCCAATCTAGTTGTCGAATCTGGTTCATCACATGGTTATCCTTTAACCTTAAGATCCACTCATGTAGTAGATGCGGAAAATCACAGAAAAAGACTTCGTGTAAATCTGTAAATACGTATTTATCTAGGTATTTACGTGTTGTGATCCTGGGGTTTCTATTGTCTTTTTGTGCAAACTATAGCTCTTTAATTCTCAACCAGCCCTCGATTTCTTCTCTCATGGGGTTCCAAGGTCGCAACATTCCCTTCTAATGGCTCATTGCTCTTCTGTTTCGCTCCTTCGGTTCTTATTCATTCCATCTCATCTTCTCAGTCCTTTCTTTTTCCTCTTAACATGGAAACATAACCATTTGTTGGTTTATTTTTTCCCTTTTCGAGCAATCTGATTTATTGACCCATGGTTCATGTCATTCGGGGTTCCAACAAAGCCTCTAAAACCATCGGCCCTCCTGGTAAACCAGAAGGCAACACAACACCTAGAAGGTGTTGTGCAGTCTCACTCGAGATAGCTTTAAATGGGTGGTTGTAAGACTCAAGTGTTTACATCCTAGGACAAAGTAGGGGATAGGGGTTTCTTGTTTAAGGCCAAATACCGTGAGCTGTAAGGGAAACTACTTATTCCTTGGAGTTGCATGCGTATATCCCACAATTTAATTTAAGCAAAGTATAAACAGATTGATAACAATTTATTAACTCATTCATCAAGCTTAACCATTAATTGTTGAAATAAAGAAGAGACATGCATACATTCAACATATTACATGAGTATTACAATGGTTCACCCCCTCTTGGGCTACGTCCACAAAGATTTGGCTCTTGGCTCTTTTATTATGGAAGTTATGTATTCCTGGCACCACACGCTTACAATTCTCCACCAAACTGGGTAAGATCTATGTGAGGCGAACTAGATTGTACCAGGATCTACAACCTACGGTCTAATCCTCAGATCTACCTTCCCTCATATCTTCTTTTCTCAATAGCTTACAAAATCGGTTTATACAGCTAAAATAAAAATAACCAACCCTATATGATACTTTCATATCTATATTTATACATTTCGGGCTCTTCAACCTTTTTTAGAATATTACCAAAACCTTAATCCTTCTTACATTAGGTATTTCTCCCATACGCATGTTGTTCTTACTCCAGTTGTCGTTTTCCTTTGTGCACACTTTCTTGCATGCGTGCGTGTTGTTCTTTTGCCAGTTGTTACTTCAGTTTTCTGCATGCTTTCTTTCCCATGATCGTTCTTCTTTCCACTTCGGCCTGGTGCCAACAACATGGCAAATTTAGGTGGACAAGTGAAATGGGTGCTTTAGAGTTTTAGAGGCACAAGTGTCACCTATAATGGTTTCATTTGTTTAATCTGTGATAATTGTAATTTAGGTTCTGCAGGTATTTTGGATAAAAGGAGATCTACCTTAACATATGTCTCAAAGAATTGTCTTGGAAGACATGTTGGAGGTGGAGTGATCCTTGAGAAAATCCATATTCTAGAAAATTGTACAGATGTGTTCACGAAACCAATGTTATTAGAGAAGCTACAATTTGTGCTTGGCTTCTCTTGGCTTGCAACATGGGTGATGAATAAACTTGACAATGATGTTTAGGTAAATTGTTGTCAAGGTGGAGATTGTTGAGATATGTTAACATTTTTTCCACGATTTTTTGGATTGTAGCATATTTAGTGGCTCCTTTACATAGTTTTTTGTTGAAACAAATCACACAATATGTGGATCCACATAAATGTAATCAGTTCTATGTAATTGTTTGAGAGTTACTATAAATCTATGTAAGCCCATAGAGGCAATAGAGTCTCGAGAGAGGTTGAATGTGTGAAGTATTGGTTTGGTTGACTTAATATCTCCCTTAAATGATAAATAAATTGAATATCATTGTCCTGTGGATGTTTCCATTGTGAAGGGTTTTACCACGCAAAATTGTCATGTTAATTTGTGTGATTGTTAATTGCTCTTTTCTGTAATTGTTCCATTCCAAGCCATTTTTTATTTATGTTTCCGCTACAGAACAACAAGGTATAAATCCACACGAACATGACATTGTAATTTAAAGATGCTTATAGAATTATCCTTTATGTTCCTCTTATTTTTGAAGAGGATTATTTCCCCTTTACCGTTGGGTATGTGTTATATTCTTTGCATGAGTAGTAGCATCTGAGCATCTGCGTTGGGCGTGCAGGGGGGTTAGAGGGGGGTGCAGGGGGTTGGATCCCCTGGCGTGAGGGTTCGGGGGTAGCGCCCCCAATTTTTATTTTTTTTTAGCAAAGGGACTGCATTTTCGGGACCACATTATATTTAGGTGGTTTTTTGGCACATGGTTTCTTTGCCGATGGTTTTCTATTTCTGGTTAAGGAATGAGGGTTTTGGACTAATCCAGGTCATTGGGTTAGGGTTTTAGATGATGTTGGCTCCTATATGTATTTTGTATTGTAAACATTGTAACACAATGAATGAATATAGAATATGTTGGTTTTCCCAGTTTGGGTTTCCAGGGGAAAAATCTCTGTGTAATGTTTGTATTTGCCATTGTATATTTTTTGTTCTTGTCTGAATATCTATTTGCAGTAGATATTGTACAAGGTTAGAATTTACATTTGGTATCAGATATTTATTGGCTTCAGGGGGACGCCTTTGTGGTCAAGGGTTTGGCTCGGGACTGTGATAAGCCTTGTTACAGTGGGAGATCTATGGTACTGTTTTTCAGGTGAAAAGAAATGACAAGCAATTCGACGATGGAGATCGAGAATTTTAATGGGAAAAGCTTTGAGTTGTGGAAGCTCAATATGGAAGATATTTTTGTGGATAGAGATCAGTGGATCACGGTAGATCCAGGTACTACACCTACAGGAACTTCTGCAGATGACTGGAAAAAGATGGATCAGAAAGCAAAGAGCACAATCTGACTGTGTCTCTCCAATTTAGTATTACTGAATGTGTCAGAGGAAGCTACAACCAAGGATTTATGGGAAAAGTTGGGGAAGTTGTATCAGTCTAAGTCCCTGGTAAATAAACTATTCCTGAGAAATAAGTTGTATAACTTGAGGATGAGAGATGGAGACTCAGTGGCAGAGCATTTGAACGCCTTCAATACCGTGGTAAGTTAATTAGTATATGTTGAGATTAAAATTTCAGATGAAGATAAATGTATCAGTTTGTTGTGTTCTTTACCAAACTCGTGGGATAGTCTGGTTGTGGCCATAGGTAGTAATACAAATTCTTTGAAGTTTGAAGAAGTGGTCTCATCCTTGTTGGAGGAGGAGATGAGACGAAAGAATATGGAAGGACATAGCATAGACGCATTATTTGCAAGAGGACGTTCCTAGGAAAGAAATAGATCTAATTTCTCAAGTGAGAGATCTAATTCTAAGGGTATATCTAAATCTCCTGGAAAGTTTGTAAGGGTATGTTGGAGGTGTGAAAAAGAAGGGCACTACAAGAAGCAGTGTAGATCCAAAGTTGAGAAAAAGAAGGGATCTGAAGAATCTTCTTCTACGGACGAAAAGACCTCCAAGGAAGAAGGAGGGGATGTGTACTTGGCCTCTTCAAGAACACATGCAGATCATGAGGCATGGTTGATTGACTCTGGTGCATCCTTTCATATGACTCCCCACAGGGAGTGGTTCTGTGAATATGAAAAGTATGATGGAGGTAATGTTTTCTTAGGTAATGATTCAACAACCAAAATCATAGGAAGAGGAAGGGTCAAGTTGAGACTCATAGATGGAAGGATTAGAACACTGACTGGTTTTCTACACATCCCAGGTATGGCCATAAATTTGATTTATGTAAGAAAAATGGAAGATGTAGGGGTAAAAACAATTTTTGAAAAGGGAACTTGCAGGATGGTTTGAGGAGCAATGGTGTTGATGAAGGGAGTTCAGTTTGAAACTCTGTATAAGCTGCTACGAAGCACTATTAGTGATGGGTGTAATAGCTCCATTGTTCCTGATATTGAAGTTGAAGAAGAAAGCACTCCTACAGTCTCTAGAGAAAAGGCTATGTTGTGGCATCAAAGATTGGGGCATATCAGAGAGAAGGGTCTTCGACTACTACACGGTAAAGGTATGGTTGAAGGTATGTCTAACTGCTCTCTGGATTTTGATTTCTATGAACATTGTCTATATGGGAAATAGAATCAGGTAAGATTCCCCTCTGGTGCAACGAGGACAGAAGGAATTTTACAGCTAGTTCACAGTGATGTTTTTGGACCTGTGTCAGTCCCATCATTGGGAAAATCTGTGTACTATGTCTCATTTATAGATGACTTCTCAAGGAAAATTTGGATATATTTCCTCGTAAATAAATCTAAAGTCTTTGACAGGTTTAAAGAGTTTAAGGCTCTTGTTGAGAATCAAACAAAGAAACGAATTAAGGTGCTGAGGACAGATAATGGCGGAGAGTTATGCGGGAATGGATTTGAAGAATTTTGTAAGAAGTGTGGTATAGAAAGGCAGAAGACTACTTCATATAAACCTCAACAAAGTGGAGTTGTAGAAAGGATGAATAGGACGTTGATGGAAAAAGCAAGGTGCATGCTCAGTGGTGCCGGGATAGGGCAAGAATTACGGGCAGAGGCAGTGGGTACTGCATGTTATCTGGTCAACAGATCACCCTCATCAACATTGAATGCCAAGACTCCATAAGAGGTATGGACTGGTAAGGAATCTTCTCTCACACATCTTAAGGTATTTGGTTGCGATGCATATGTTCATGTTCCAAAGGAAAATAGGAGTAAGCTGGATAAGAAGGCTGAAAAATGTATCTTTATTGGATATAAATATGGTCTCAAAGGTTATAAGATTTGGAACCTAGAAACTAAGAAGGTAGTGTATAGCTGAGATGTGGTATTTAGAGAAATGAAGGATGTTGTTAAACAGGAAGTCCTACCAAGTAAGGAAGAACCAGAGAAGATAGAGTTTGATTTAAAGGATGATGAATCAGACTCTACAGAAGAACATGAATCAGAAGAATAAGATCCTCATACTTCAGTATTGAGGAGATCTGATCGAGAAAGAAGGCTACCAGAAAGGTATAGTCCATCTAATTTCCATTCAAATTTTGTTTTTTCTATCACTAATGATGATCCTAGAACTGTCAGGGAGGCAATGGATTCAGAGGATCGAAATCTTTGGAAAAGGGCCATGGAAGAAGAAATGGCATCTTTGGATAAGAATGAGGCTTGGGATCTAGTGGAGTTGCCAACTGGAAGAAATCCCATTGGCAGCAAATGGGTATTTAAAAAGAAGCTGAATGCAGAAGGAAAA
>ML787855.1:284149-301383 GCA_009831015.1 Picea engelmannii | reverse complement strand
CCCTGCAATCGATATGGGGCCAACACGAGTCCTATGTCACATTAGCTGGCAAAAAGGTAAAAAACTTAAATTATTATTTTTGAATTAATCTTTCGCCAATCAAAAAATGGCATGTATATGTTTTTATGTAAAAAAGGGGTAAAGGTCAAACATTTGGTGTATTTCAAGTTTGCAATGAGTTTGAGCATTCAATTAACATTTCCTGCAAAATTCGCCATTGTCACTCCAGTCTGGTACCTGTTCCAATCAATGTCCTCCATGGGTAAACCTAAATCCGATTTACTCTTTATATTGTCATTACCAAAATGCAATCAGCTCAACCCACTTAGTGGGGTCGGAACCATCAAATTTATTCACATGCACCTTAGGAAGTCGCAGAACGTGAACAAAGGAGTTAGAGTGAGGCCCCATGGAATTAGATAATTCAACTCCCTCTTGGGGGGATGATTGTTCCCTAAAACGATTTTCCTTGAGTTATGTAATAAATTGGGACAATTGTTCAAGTAGTGCTTCCAATTTGTTGATCTTAGCATTGATTATAGGAAATTGTTGGTCATTAACAACTTGAGTTTGCTCGAACTTGCTTTGCAACTCATCACACAATGTTTCCAAATGAGCAACGCGGGTGCCATAATCCTAGTTTAGGGTAGCCATTTGGATGTGGTGCATAAGAAGAAAAAGTTATTGGAGGGCGAGCTAGTAGGTCCACACAAAAAGACTTGCTAGAGACTTGTACCAATGCAATCAATGCATCTTTTGGAGGCTATTGAGATAGGTAGCTAGTAATAGGACAAGTGGGTCCACAAAAAAGTGCTTACATGAGATGGGGACCATTGCAATCAACATGACACAATGTGTCTATTGAGATATATCCCAAATAAGGATGCCAGTGGGACCACTTTACACTATTTTTTATATATACTCTTGTTTGAAGAATATTGTGCTGACAGAATGCTCAAATTCTTAATATCAAAGAATATGTAGGAATTTCCCTCACACTTAACATGAATAGGGTTTACAGTGACTGATCGCTCAATTTTTTAATGCAACTCTATGTTTTATAAATTTCTTAGACCAGTAGCAAAGACTAGGGATTCAAGGGTTGAGTACTATTGTTGGACCTCACAATAGTACTCAACCCAATATCTCATGGATTTAACTAAGGAGGTTCGACCATACCCTTAGTTGTACTACCCGATTACCCAAGTACTAGAGAGTAATCTTCTCGAGTGTTGTTCTCAGTGCCACTGTAGTAGTTAGGCGATCGAGTGGTTGATCTAAAGTTGGTTTTAGGACACCTACAAGACTTTCAATATACCTTAAAGTGTGTAGAAGTGAAATTATGTATACAAATATTGTTTGATGCAGTACTACTTGAAGGGGTATCGATATGGGCTACAAGGGTTTCCAACCAAGTGAAACCCCTTGTATTTCCTATGTGTATGTTTTCCTTTCTACAGATTTACTTGTTGAACAACAAATCTCTATGTTATCTATAGACGTCAGAACACGTCTCTAGCCTAAAAAAAATTGCTCTAAAAATGTTCAAGGAAAGTGCTTTGATACCACTTGTGATGTGTCAATTAGATATATTCGGAGTAGAAATTACACATATTACTCAAATCTATTGATGAAAAAAATAGAATTGCAAACACAGTGGACAATATGAACCAGAATAGTATGTCTTTATTTATATGGAAGAAATGACATTCACTTGTCTCTTCGAAGGGGCAACCTCCAAAAGAGCACAACTTAGATTACAAGCTATTTTCAAGACATCTTTTACATTGGGTATACATCTTTATATAGTACTTTATATCCCTTAAGAACATTCTACAGAAGGAACTTTCTACTAAGCCTTCTTACAATAATTCTGTTAGCACTACTACATGAACCTTATTTACTAGTGATGGCCTCCATACATATTAATCTATGTACTTAAGCGGTTAGGGAGGTTAGAAAAATAACCATAACTCATGCAAATTTTGAATAAAGGTTGGATATAAGGATTACATGGTTGATCTAATAATACCAGAGTTGATTACTTTCTTGTATAAGAGTTAATAGTTCACCCGCAGTTGAACTTGAGCAGGGTAATTTGGGCATGAGGCGCCAAATTACTAAGCACATGTACTACGCATACTATCAGTGAAAGTTGCAGTGCTTTTGGTGCAGTGGTTTGGCTTTTGCAAGCGTTACACTAACTACAAGATTTTAACAAGGCTTAGAACAACAGTTGATGCTTCCACGAGACTTTTATGTCCAAAGCTATTTCTATAACATGTCTGAGTACCTTAGAGTTGGACCTCCACTTTACTTAGTTGTAGACATCTGCAATCAAACAGCATAAAATTATTACGTTGTACCAGTCAATGTGAATCAAACTCTTTCTTGAATGAGATATCAAGGGCCGCTTTAACGCGAAATTCCAGCTGCAAAATCGCTCTATAACCCTCCAAAATCAGCATGCTTAGAGATTGTATAAAATGGAAAATGAATTGTCAGCTTCGTGATGCATCCACCATAATTCTGTAAATTATAGTACTTAGCATTCAGTTAGGCCACTAAGGTGTAATGTTATTTCTAAATACATGGTGTTATTCGTTTTGAATTGTTGAAAGGTGTATTGTTATTTCTGAGTACATGGTGTTATTCATTTGGAATTGTTAGCACTTAGCATGTAATTATAATGATTTTGGACCTTGTATGAAATTCTGAGGAGTCACAGTGCTAAAGCTGTAATTATGTATTTTTTCCTCAACTTGTAGTCTGCAATGATGCCTCTAAACATTTTTTTTGTGTGTGACAAACATTTATGCAGTTAACCAGAAAGATGCCTTCAAGCTATGGCACCATCTACCTCGAACAATAGGAAATACATTGAAGAAATTCCGACTCCTTTATTATGAAAAAGTCTTACATAAACCTGAAGACAAAGGATAGACTAAAGTTTAAATAGTCTTAAATTGACTGTAGCAATAAATAGAACCTCTATAAATGACAAAAATTTATCATATTGGGGTGAGAGAGGCTCGAACTCTCGACCTCAGGATTCCTCAAGCAGCTATGAGACCTACGCGCTAACCAACTGCGCCACCACCCCGTATGTTTTTTCAAGCTCACGGTTAATATTTACTTTCTGTGAGGTGCCTAGATAGTAGCATTCAAAATCCCCTGGGAAACCCATTTATTAAGAAATATTTTCTCTCTCTGACTGCCCTGTCTATTTTGTCATGAATTTTCCTTTTAACCTATCTAAGATTGGAACCAGAGGTTGGAAAAATACCACATTTCTTAACTGCCAAATTATATTAACCATAGGCACAACCCTTTATCAATCTTGGAAACATAGAAAATCTGGTAAAAGGTTCCAAATCGATTTGGTAACAGAGCATAGGAAGCAAAAGATTTTGGGTAGATCACCGGGTCAACTTGTCTAATTCCCTTATTAATCCCTTCCTGCGGCAGGGGACTCTAGAAATCGCTTGGCGGTCAACTATCGTTGACTGTCTATTAGTTGGTGCGTTTTGGGTATTAGTTGGTGCATTCTGCAATGCTTTTTATGTAGTTTTTCCAATCTTTCATAATATCATTTATTAATTTTTTATTTTTAAATTAAAATTATTTTTTATATTTTTAAAAATTTATAATCTTAATTTTTCATTAGTCATATAAGACTTAATAAGGAACTTAATAACCATGGTGAATCTAAATATTATTTAAGTTTTTGTTACTATTTAAAATTGATTTAAAAAATAAATAAAATAAAATTATATTATTGGTCAAATTTAGATGAGTGTCTTTCTAAGGGTGAATGTGTGTCATGCGCATCTATTACTCACCGCGTTGAAATGGAACCGTGTCATGAGCATCTATTACTCACCACATTGAAACCGCCTTGCAAGGAATACGCTATAGCTTTTTTCCCTGGCTTCGGCATCACCTTATCTCCAGGAGGTTAGAGCTTTTGTCAGGCTCCCAGAGATTAAAGCTTTTACTTGCGGCTTTAAAGTTATTTTAAAACAACTCGGTGCAGGTTTGTTCTCGGATTATGCAGGTTTTGGAGACAGATTTGAGTTATAGAAACTATATTGAACGTTGCTATACGAGGCTTAATGTAGAAACCAAAAATTGCATATGTTGTGAGGTTGAATAACGCCTGCAATTTTGAGCTTAGACGTATTTAATGTGCATATGTTAACAAAGCTATATTATGCATAATAATTAGATGTTTAATCTTGGTATCCAGAGGTGAAATCCATCTTTGAAAAATAAAAACATTGTGCAAATGGTGCAGTACCCAACAACATCATCAGAGTTGCTAGGGCACAACTACAAATGGAAAGTGAGTGGGCAGAGGCAAAGAAACACTCTACAATGCACAATGAAACAGATTTTTATTTCTGAATGAGTGAAATGGTTACATAGCTTGTTTATATAGAGAAATGGAAGCATTTGGAGGATCCAGAGCTTTCCCGAAATGTTCTGGAGTGTCAGTGGAAAGGAATTCTCTAGAAAGGAATCGAAGCATCGATGTGGTAGGTAGAGAAATTAATTTCTCCAACACTCCCCCCTAATTTCTAGTACTAATTACATCAATATTTACAATGCCCAATGCTTCTTTTAAATACTTAAATTGGTCTTGTGCTAAAGCCTTTGTAAATATGTCTACAAGTTGCTCCTTTGATCTGCAATGTTGTAGGATGAGTTCTCCATTGTTGACAAGTTATCGAATGAAGTGATATCTTGTGTCAATATGCTTAGTCCTCTTGTGAAAAACATGAGTATTTGATAGTGCAATGGTAGACTTGTTGTCACAATAGATTGTAGTAGGCTCCTCTTGATTATGCATTAAATCCTTCAATATTCTTCACATCCAAACTGCTTGACATGATGTTGATGTAACTACTACATACTCTACTTCTAATGATGAGATTGTCACTATTGGTTGTTTCTTTGATGCCCATGCAACAACTCATGTTCCAAGATGAAATGTATATCCAGATGTGTTCTTTCTGTCATCAATGCTTCCTGCAAAATCACTATCTGTGTATCCAACCAATTGCAGATTATTTGAAGTGGAATACAGAATGCCATGATTAATAGTCCCTGCAATGTATCTTAATAACCTTTTTTCCTTTTTACCAATGTGAATTCTTTGGTGTGTCCATGAATCTAGAAATCAAACTGACTCCATACATTATATCTGGCCTAGTTGCGGTGAGATATATCAAACTTCCAACCAATTTTCTGAATACAGTTGAATCAAAATCCATCTCATTTTGTTCTCTACTTAGTTTTGTGCCAACTGCTACAGGTGTCGAAACTGGACTGTAGTTTATCATTCTAAACCTTTTAAAGACATCTTTTGCATATTTACTTTGACATATGAAAATGCCTTTATCATTTTGTGTGACTTCAATGCCAAGAAAATAGTTCATTAACCCCAAGTCTGTCATCTCAAATTCCTTCTTCATTGCTGATTTAAACATATTAATAGAGAGATTTCCTGTATAGATCAAATCATCAACATATAGGCAAACAATCAAGATTTGACCTTGTTCATTGACTTTGGTGTATAGTGTAGGCTCACTAGTGCTTCTTATGAATTCATTTTTTATCATGTATGAATCTATCATGCTATACCAAACCCTTGGTGCTTGCTTCAATTCATAAAGTGCCTTATTTAACCTGTAAACCTTGTCTTATTGTCCTCTTACTTCATACCCTGGTGGTTGTTGCACGTAGACTTCTTCTTCTAAATATCCATTCAAGAAGGCTGATTTGACATCCATTTGATAAACTTTCCAATTATGTTGAGCTGCAATAGCTAGTACCATCCTAATTGTGTCAAGTCTTGCTACAGGTGCAAATGTTTCATTGTAATCAACTCCATATTCTTGTGCAAATCCTTTAGCTACCAATCTTGCCTTATATTTGTCAACTTCTCCATTTGCTTTATATTTAGTTTTATACGCCCATTTCACACCTATGCATTCTTTCTCCTTAGGTAAATCAACTAGATCCCATGTATCATTTTTCTTAATAAACTCCATTTCTTCATTCATTGCATTAATCCAATGTTCTTCCTTAATTGCATTTTCAAAGTATATTGGATCTTGAGTAAATAGAGAAAAATTGGATTGCAAATCTATCCTATCTCCTTGACCATATATTTCTTGCAAGCTTCTAGTCTTTTTGCCTCTTAATCTTGATCTTAATGATTCAAGTGTAGGATTTGAATCATAACTTACTTGTGGACTTGATGTTTCTCCTTGCTCACATTGCCTTTGTGAGTTTTCTTCTTGTGGAATTCTTGATGGTATTCCTCCTTGCTCATTTGATTGTTCTCCTTGACCCTTTTCTCCTTGTTCTTCATATAGTATTCTTGTACCTATAATTGTCTTGTCTATATTGCCATCCCATGATTCTTCCTCTTTGAATACAACATCTTTACTTACAATGACTTTCTTGATTATAGGATTAAACAACTTATATGTCGTAGATTGTTCATCATAACCAATAAAAATGCATTTTTCACTTTTATCATCCAATTTACTCCTTGTTTGTTTAGGTACATGTGCATATGCAATGCAACCAAATACTCTAAAATGAGAAACACTATGATGCTTACCACTCCATGCCTGTTGAGGAATTATGTCCCTCACAATCTTTGTTGGACTCATGTTCAATATATAAACTACACAAGCTACGGCTTTAGCCCAATATTCATTAGATAGATTCTTGCTTTTCAACATGCTTCTTGCCATCTCCATTATTGTACGATTCTTCCGTTCTGCAACACCATTTTGTTGAGGTGTATAGCTTGTAGTGAATTGTTTCTTTATTCCATGATACCTGCAATACTCCAAAAACTCATTTGACTTGTATTCTCCTCCTCTATCTGATCTTAATATCTTAATAGATAGGCCACTCTGTTTCTCAACCAATGCCTTGAATTCCTTAAACTTGTTAAATGTTTCAGATTTGTGTTTAAGGAAATAAACCCACGTTTTTTCTACTATAGTCATTAATGAATGTTAGAAAATATATGCTCCCTCCTAATGATGGTGTCTGCATTGGACCACACAAATCTGTATGCACAATTTCTAATAGTGCCCAAGCTCTATATGACTTCTCTTTTGGAAAGATTAACCTATGTTGCTTGCCCAAAATACAACTTTCACATGAACTAATTGGTGCTTGAATAGGTGGTAAACCTTTTACCATTTCATCTCTTTGCATTAGACATAATCCTTTGAAGTTTAGATGGCCATACCTCAAGTGCCATATCCATGCTTGATCTTGACTTGATGCCTTGAAACTTGCTCCAATCTTCTCCATCATTTCACTTTTCATGTGAAGTGGGAACATTCTGTTGTCTGTCATTTTAATCCTTGCGATCACCATTTTACTAGGAGGAATATCAAATATAGTGCATACATTATTCTCAAAAGAAACTCTATAACCCTTTTGAGTAAGTTGTCCCACACTTATGAGATTATCCTTCAAACCAGGCACAAAATAAACATCAGGATTGGTTTTCTTTCCTCTATTTGTTATTGCATTGACTGCACATTTTTCCATGACTTCTACAATATTATCATTACCCAATTTAATTTGTTATTTAATTGATGTATTCAAATCCTCAAACAACCCTTTATTTCCAGTCATATGGTTACTACAACCACTATCAAGAAACCAAATATTACTTGCATTTTCTTGAGCTACATCACATGTAATAAACATTGTCTCAGAACTATTCTCAGAGAAATGTGCATTCTGCTTTCTCATATCTGCTTGTCTATTTTGGCATTCATTTGCAAAGTGACCATACTTCTTGCAGTAATAACATTGAATCTTTGATTTGTCATACCTTTGTGATGTCTGATTGTGATTGCTTTCCCTTGAGCTGAAACTTTGATTTCTTCTTCCTCCGGGGTCTTGACTCTTTCTTTCTTCTCTTTGAAAATTATTTATTCCTCTTCCTCTTCCTCTGAATCCTAAATTTCCTCTTCCTCTGCCTCCACCAAATGTCATTTGTATTTTAAATGCATGCTCCAATGAGGTATTGTCATTCCTGTTCAACCTGTCTTCATAATTTTTCAAGGAGCCAACCAACTCATCCATAGAATATTTAGTCAAATCTTTAGATTCTTCAATTACCACAACTATTGCGTCAAATTTTCTAGGCAAACTTCTTAAAACCTGTTCTACAACCTTCTGATCTGGTAGCTCATCACCATTTTTCATTATTTGATTAACCAACTCCGTAACACGATATGTAAACTAATATATTGAATCAGAATCTTTCATTTGCAAGTTTTCAAATTCTCTTCTAAGTGCTTGAAGTTTGGCAATTTTTACCTTGCTAGTGCCTTGATATGTTGTCTCTAGAATGTCCCATGCTTGCTTCGCTGTAGTGGCTGGTTTAATCCTTCCAACAACCGAATCGTCCAACGCCTATCCAATTATCTGCAAAGCCCTTTTACTCTTTTGCCTATTTTCATCAAGCTTTTTATTTTCATCAACACTCAAAATAGACTCATCTTGTGGTTTAGTATAGCCATTCATTACTATATTTGTTAGCTCATATGAATCAAATGCTAATTTCATTCTAAATGCTCAATTATCATAGTTTTTTCCAGAAAATGTTGGAATCATAAGTTGTTGAAACATGCCTGATGTCATTTTCTTAATCGAGCCCAAAAAAAATTCAACAAAATTTAAGCTATACAATAGAATTCACACAATGGACAACTATCGCTGTAGACTTTCCTCCAAACACAAGCAGATGGGCATTTCCTCCGCTAACAGTTTATTCAGGCCTTCATTAAATTACACACACCAACCAAAGCAGCAATAAAACACAACCTTTTGTTTATCAAACAAATGACTCAGATAAACTCCACAATTCTTTCATTGAAGAAATATCCGGCCAGAGATTGCATACAGTTGCCTATAGCTTTTGTTTTGAAATGAGAAAGCGGAAGGCTATTATAAACGGAGCTTACTCGCACTCGTAATTTGTCTGGTGTTCCTCTCTAATCGAATCTCTCTTTCTCTTTTTCGCGGAGAAATGGAATCTGGCCTGCGTTCTTTGTAGGGAATCGACTCGGAGGTCCTCTACATGGGTTTCTCCTGCTGCAGCGTTTCCTTGGACCCTCGACTATATTCTTCCTGCAATGACAGCAAAAAACATCAACAAAATCGCTTTTGACCCGCGACACTCTTGAACGGACGTGGCCTGGTTTATTTTTTTTGGGGAGGGAGACGGTAAGAAGGGAGGCACACGCTTGTGACCCCTGGTGGGTTCTCTAGCGAATACAACGGCTATGAAACCCTCAAACCGCAGGCGCGACTGCTTCAGCGCTTGGTGGATCTTTTCTTCAGAACGAGTCTGCTCTTCGGTTCTCGTGGAAGTTGCGGCTTCCTTAGCTCTCCTACTCTCACCCTGCTAACTCAATGCACACACTATTAACATCACTCTTCATCTTTCACAGCTCCTTGCTCTTCAGCTCTCACAACAAAGCTCCTGCTCTGATACCACGATGAGTGGGAAGAGGCAAAGAAACACTCTACAATGCACAGTGAAACAGATTTTTATTTCTGAATGAGTGAAATGGTTACATAACTTGTTTATATAGAGAAAATGGAAGCATTTGGAGGATCCAGAGCTTTCCCGAAATGTTCTTCGGTGGAAAGGAAATCTCTAGAAAGAAGTCGAAGCATCAGTGTGGTAGGTAGAGAAATTAATTTCTCCAACAGAAAGAATTTCGAAAAACCAAAGCTGAGGAAGACTTTGGTAGCTTAAAAAAAGTACACCCGAGAGCTTCACCAAATCGGGAGCTTCTTCAAACACAGAGTCAGTACAATGTTAAGTCATCGACTTTTTCTTCCCATTTTTTCTCATGAAATTAAATATATNATGGTGATCCAATCATTGTTATTATGGTGTTCTATGGTAAGGTTTCAAATTTTATCCATGGCTACATTAAATGGTCTATCTTATTTTAATGTTTGGACGTTTTTCAAGCCAGTCAAGAAGGGAATTGCATGGGATATGGATCTATTGATTTTTAGTGTAACGTAGTTTGATATGTCAATCAAGAAGAGTACACAGGGGATGGATCTCTTAATTTTTGGGGAAGGCTTTGTGTAAAAGAGAGTACAGGAACCTGGAGGACTTACCCATTCATTTTAGGTTCGTCTCCAAAACCCATGTGAAATGTTTGAAAATGACATTATAAATGCCTCATATTAATCTGTGTAATCTGTGAAGTTACATTTTCGTCATTATAATGCCTTCCTTGTATTAATATGTAAAATCACTTTTTTCCATTCTAATTTTAAGGCAGCACAACCTGGTTGAAAACCCTCTTGGGTGACAACTTAGGGCCATCATATAGAAGCATGTAACCTTGAGATGAATCTGAAATGTTTGAAAATGGCATTAAAAATGCCTCACTGATATTAATTTATTTCAAAAATGTATTTTTTCAATAAGGTGATGTCGAAGCCTGGGAAAAAAGCTTCGACATAAGAACGCACGCTTAATTACAAAATTCTTAACTGAACTTTATAATCGACGGCCTATCTCAAGGTTACATTTGAAAATCATGTTGTCAACCTATTTAATTTTCACTTTTGAATTGCAGGAAATGAGTGTTGTGAGCGAGTAACATGCTATGGAATTAATACACATCCAGTGACTTACTTGACATAAGTGTTGCATCAGGGAAATGGATTAGTTGTTTTGTATTTCTAGCCTGTCATGTTTAAAAGACTGAAAGTACCTCTCTCCTCGAATTCTCCTGCGTCTCCCTAATATTAATTTGTTTCGAAAATATTTTTTTTCAATAAGGCGGTGTTGAAGAAATGAACCAAAAACCGAAAGTACCCCTCTCCTCGAATTCTCCTGCGCCTCCCTGATATTAATTTGTTTCGAAAATATTTTTTTCAATAAGGCGATGTCGAAGAAACGAACCAACAACACTCTCGAACACAAACAAAGCCACTTCTCTTGAATCTATCTTTGTTAGCTAGGTTTTTGGCACTGAAAGAAAGACCCCTAGTTGAGCTGCATGGATCAGAGAATCGAACGCCTTTTCATCAAAGTTGGCAAGAAAATAAACATTGAAATCATTGAGACATTGTGTTGTGCATGGACATCCATTTGTCCTGTCCTTTGTGTCCTTTGTTGGAGACATCCATTTGTGCTTTGTTTTTTAACACATGGAATTGTAAACACCAGAGATGTGTATTTACTGATCACCTAAGTTGCATGTCAAGCATATTTTATATAATAAATGCAGGGTTATTGTTTATGGTTTATAATATTGTTATTTAACTTCCCTATGTTCATCGAACTAAGTCCAGGATAAAATCAGTATTATATAATTAATAAATACTGTTCGAAGTCAAAAAGTACATTCATAATTATTTCAAGGTCCTGGTGCAACCTGGTCGGCTCTCACGAGGTATGGCTTGCTGACATCAAGGGCGTCAAACCTCTGTCTTTTGTGTTGTAATAGATTAGAAAAAAATGCTTCTACGATGATTATGATCACCATCATCCCCATGTGAAGCTGTTTCTTTTCCGAGCTGTGGTTAACCCACATAGTTTTAAGAGTCACAACAGTGCCCCTCCTCTCACTATTGTTCACGACTTCACCTTCACCTTCGCGACTATGGACGCAAACTTTTCTGAATAACTACAACCTCGAGAAACTTTTAGGAGTAGGAGTCAAATGCCTTGGAGCATATAAATGCAAGTACCTCTCTCATGATCATTACGTAGCATAAAATTAATCATATTGCGCAAAAGATTTGGCTATTTTGTTGGCGAGATCTTGTGCAAGAAACTGTGGCAGTGGCAGATACACATCTTTGGCCACATCTAGTGTCATTTTTGGCAACGGTGGTCAGTTGTCATTTCGCAATCATAGGGATTTTATCAGGCTGCCTTCTTATGTTATAGGATTTCTTACGGGTATCCTCTTCACTTTGTTATACTACAGTGTATAACAAATGTATTTTATCATGATGTAAAGATCATTTGTTTTCTTGGTGATTATGTAGGACTGGAGAAGTGCATATTTTTTATGATTTGGGTTTTAATGGGTCATATTAACCTGGTCCCTAATGAAACAAAAGACACAAGGATTTTCTGGTGTCACTAAAAATATAAGGAAATATTACCTTATAGTTAGGCGTTGAAAGAAAAGTAGGGCAGAAGTAAACACCACATATGTGTATTTACTGATCACCAAAGTTCCATGTCAAACATAATATTTTATATAATAAATTCAACTTTATTGTTTATGATTTATAATATTGTTATTTAACTTCCCTATGCTCATGGAACTAAGTCAAGCATAAAATACAATTATATAAAGAACTTCAAATTAACCAAGAAACACAAAACACAATAATAGTAAACAATGCTTCACTGATGCAGGTACCCACTTACCAAAACAATGTTAATTTCAATTTCCAAAATAGTGGTTAGCTGAGGATTTGTGTATTCCGATATTTGTGCACAGCCAAAATCTAGAGCGTCCATCCATATATTTACAATCACTGACAAACACAATAAAAAAAAACACAAAGCTATGTTATCTTTAAATAACTATTTTGTCTACGTAAATGTGGCACTATAAATTATAAATGCAGTGAGAGTATACTTGTTGTTTTGTTTACGAAATAAAATAATGCAGTGAGAGTATCCTTGTTGTTTTGTTTATCAAATAAAAATGTTTGTGTAATCCTTCTATTCTTCCATGTTTTCGCGTGTTAACAATGGCGATTTTCAGCCTCGAAATTACTGAAAAAGGACAAAGAACTTCAATAAAATCAAACTCCATTTCCATGCTTCGTACTTCATCTTTATAGAAAAAGAAAAGAATGTATCTCTTTTGGTCACATTTAATTTAATTATTGTGGGAAGTGCATTGGCCCTAAATTATGACATTGATTATTGGGGATAGTGGTAATATTGAAACGAAACCCTAGGGCTCTGCAACGCCTCAGACGCGATTGCTGCATGCACTGACACCATCGTTCCAGGACAACGGACTAAGCTTTGTGGATGAAGGCTTCACGAGACACCTGAGCAGGATGAGTCCAGAAGAGGGGGGAAACCCCCCTCGTACAGCGATGTCACTGCCAATGACAGGAATGGAACCCGTGCCAAAAGACCTGCATTCGAGCCGCTGCCGCACCTGCGAGATCAGCTTTTCACCCAGGAACAGGGGCTCAGGAAGGAAATGGACGTAGAACCCAATACGTTTCATCCAAAAGCTTCTCGAGGATGGGAACCAGGCAAGTGTATACCACAAATGGACAAACCCCCTCATTATCACACCCAATCAACACGGGTAGGTGAGCACACTCAGTTTATGATGGATTATGCCCTAATCGGCAAATTTTTATGCCTATGGCCAACTGAACGCGACCTCACACGCTGGATCAAGCACTGGTGGAACCCTAAAGGAGACTATGAAGTTTAGCTAAGCTCCAAGGGCTTCTTCACAATAATCCTGTACAACCTTGAAGACAAGACAAAATCTTTGATAACGGACCGTACTTCTATAACTCAGCAGGATTGTTTCTGCGCTTTTGGACAGACAGATTCAACCCAGAGAAGGAGGACTTTACAAGGGCGCCAGTATGGATACGTCTGTACTCATTGCCCCAGGAATTCTGGCTGGAAGAAATACTCATGGGTATCGGTAACACAGTGGGGCGCTATGTAAAGGCATCGAAGGCTACAAAGATGAGGAAGTACACCTCATATGCCCGCATATGTATCTATATGGACATCTCAAAGGCCCTGCCAAGATCAATCACTCTAGAATATCAGGACGACGACTAGAATCAAACAATTGATTATGAACACATCTCCTTTCGCTGCAGGAAGTACCACGAGCATGGCCACCTCTTCAGAGACTGCCCTCTGAACGCTCCAAGCACCAAGGCGGGTGACAGTAAGCAAAAAGACGGCTTCACCAATGTCACAGGTAGGCGGAAAAATCCACCAAGAAAACAGAACCAGAGCACGGCCCCAAAGTCCCAACCAAAAATTCCTATGACGTTCTGAATTAGTTGCCAGAAGAGGAGGAAATACAAAACCCTCATCAAGAAAAAACCCAGGCGAAGGGAAAAAGCCCAGAGGAACCCAACCCCGACTCAAACCAAAGAAACAATCCAAGCAGCTCAAACAAGTACAGACGGAGACACCACGATGCAGATGGATGAAACGGATCTGGCGGACATAGACCTGGAAAAGCTGGAGGAAGCTCTTAACCAAAAAGACCTGCAACACATCTCTATGGACCAACTCCGTAAAGTCCATAAAGTTTTCACAAACTCCACAACAGGATCTACGACAAGACTGGGCATAATCGCCGACCCAGGCACAGAATCTAAGAGGGCAACAAAGGAAAACAAATGGAGGGGACGCAAAACAGCCCACCAGCTTATAAAAGAAGCAGGACACCTGCTGATAAACTCAGGACATATTCAAAGGTTATCGGAGGGATACCTCCACCCCCCCCCCCCCCCCCCCCCCCGACCTTCCTCATGATGAAGACAATCACTTGGAACATTAGAGGGCTTAATGGTAGGTCCAAGCAAAGGATCCTCCGAGATTGCATCAAAGCTGAAAACCCAGATGTTCTACTCCTACAAGAAACTAAATGTGCAGGACTGGAAGCTGAAAACATCTTCCGAAGAAGCTAGAGAGGCTGCGAATTCTTCCATCAAGACTCAGTGGGAGCCTCCGGAGGGTTAGCCATTCTCTGGAACCCTCATACTGTCACTCTACAACAACCCTTCTCTACGACAGGCACTCTCACGGCTTACTTCACAGTAACAGAATCTACCAAGGAAGGAGCCATCACAAACGTCTATGGACCGCAGAGCGCACAAGAAAATGAAAGCTTCATACAAAAACTACAGCATGTCAAAACCCTACTGAACACGCCGAACTGGATCATGGGCGGCGACTTCAACATGATCTTGACGCTAGAAGAGAAAAATGGAGGAACCAAAAGGCTGGAGCAAGACAGCGGTAAGTTCAAAATCCTCATAGATTAGTTAAATTTGGTGGATATGGAAACCCGAAATGGAATTTTCACTTGGTCCAATCGACGATCAGGCCACCAGCATGTAGCTTGCAAATTAGACCGCTTCCTAGTAGCAAAAACCCTTCTCGAGGGAGACCCGGCAATGGAAGCCAACATAATGCCAAAATCAGGATCGGATCACTGGCCTATTGTCTTTTGTCTGGATCCTAGCATTATTCCTAGACCTAAACCCTTCCGCTTTGAAAAGTTCTGGCTTTCTCACCCAGACTTTCACCAGCTGGCACATACCTGGTGGATTCAGGCTGAAGTGGAACATGGTACTCACATGTACAAATTCCAGCAGCGCCTAAAAAATTTCAAGCAACAACTGAAGAGATGGAACAAATCCACCTTTGGAAATATTTTCCAACGACAGCAAGAAATTGAACACGGACTCGAAGACCTGCAAAGAACCTTCATCTCAGGAAGCAGAACCCCAGATCTAGTGAAAGAAGAAGAGCAACTCCAAGCAGAAATGGAGGAACGGAGAAAGCAAGAAGAAATCCTTTGGCGTCAGAAATCCAGAGTTCAATGGCTCAGAGAGGGTGAACGAAACACAAAATTCTTCCACAGAGCAATGGTGCACCGCAGATACATCAACCACATCACTCAACTGGAGGACGCTCAAGGCATCCCTATAAGAGAACATGACCAAATAGCCGAGGAACTCAACACTTATTACAAAGACCTTCTCACGAAAACCATCGAGAACAGGGAGGAGGCAATCCAGAAAATAACGAATCACATACCCTCACTGGACACCCTTGAGCAGAATGAAGCGCTCCTACACCCCATCACTCAAGCTGAAGTGGACCTAGCTGTAAAGGAAATGCCCCCAGGAAAAGCACCGGGACTGGATGGCTTCACCACAGACTTCTTCCATCACTGCTGGGATCTAATTAAGGAAGAGGTCTGGCTGGCTGTCGAAGAATCTAGAACGTATGGCCAAGTACTCTCTGCACTTAATGCAACTTTTCTCACTCTCATCCCCAAGGAGGAGCGTGTTATGCATCCCAGGCAGTTCAGACCAATATCCCTCTGCAATGTCATTTACAAAATAATCAAAAAATTCATTGCCACTCGTCTTAAGCCAATCCTACCTTTTGTTATCTCCAAAGAGCAAGCTGGCTATGTGAAAGGGAGGCAAATCATGGACAGCGTTATTCTGGCTAATGAGGTGATCCACTCTTTGAAAACGACCAAGATACCAGGTATGCTTATTAAACTCAATCTCTCAAAAAAATTTGAAAGGGTAAGATGGCAATACTTGCGCTCCATGCTGGAGTCCTTTGGCTTTGATAAACTCTGGGTCAATTGGGTTCTCAAGCTCACCTCCTCAGCCTTTTTCTCCATCTTGGTCAATGGGATACCCTCCCAACCCTTCTCGCCTACCAGAGGAATTAGACAGGGTGACCAACTCTCACCCTTCCTCTTCATGCTCATGGCAGAAGGGCTAGGGCGCTACATCAAGGCGGCGATTCTGGAAGGCTCCCTCAAAGGCCTACCCCTTCATAACATCCATTCGGCACCTTCGCACAGTCAGTTTGTCGACGACACTCTACTAATGAACACCCCTACAGCCCGTGAAGCCACCAAGCTAAACTCCATCCTCTATGATTTCACGGAAGCCTCAGGCATGCTCTTAAACCTGGACAAATCCAAGCTTTACTTTTTCAACACGCCAGTTACAGTACAGAACCATCTCTCCATAATTTTAGGAATTTCTAAGAGCTCCTTTCCTTCCATTTACCTTGGCATTCCCCTAACAGGGGAGCCGGCGCGTTCCATTTCTTGGGACTGTTATCGCACGGTTTGTAGGAGAGGTTAAAAGAGCTTGAGTCAAGGCTTGAAACCGGCGTAACAGGAGCTTCCCCACCCACTGTCACCTCGATGGGGGGCTCTTTCTATTTAGGAGGGCTAGTCCAAGGGAGACGTCCCTATGTAATCTGGTTTTTTGAAAGGCTAAAGGTTTAATGGATCAAGGTAAGTGATTCCCTTTCACAGATTACCGCCCAAAAAGAGATAGTCAAAGGAGATCTTCCACTGAATGGCACCTGTTTGCGAGACAAGACAAATAACTAGAATATGTGCTGCAGTGGTTAGTAC
>ML787855.1:187325-235535 GCA_009831015.1 Picea engelmannii | reverse complement strand
AGGGGACTTTAAAAACCTGGGCACATTTTTAAAAGAGATTAATATAATATATATTAAATGGGTTTATTGTGATATTGGTACGTGATAAAGTACCAACCCTATTTCCCTTTTTAATTTAATATTAATGTGAAATCACGTGAAGTGTGGACCCTTCAGGAGTTTGGGACTCTGAAGCTCCGGGACTCTAGGACTCCGGGATGTTTGGGGTAATAGAATGAACAAGTAACGAAGGGCCGAAGGCCTAAACTTGTAAATTCTAACCTTGTACAATGTCTATTGTAAACAGATATTCAGAAAAGAACAAAAAAGATACAATGGCAAATACAAACATTACACAGAATTTTTTCCCATGGAAACCCAAACCGGGAAAACCAACATATATTATATTCATTCATTGTGTTATATTGTTTACAATACAATATACATATAGGATCCAGCGGCATCCAAAACCCTAACCCAATGACCTGGATTAGTCTAAAACCCTAATTCCTTAACTGGAAATAGAAAAACCATCAGCAAAAACCATGTGCCGAAAAAACCACCTAAATACATGACATGTTTCCCAAGGTAGGTGTCACGTTTCTTGTGGCAGAAAAAAAAAATCTAGGGGCGCTGCCCCTGGACCTCCCTACGCGCCCAGTGCATATGCTCAGACACTACTACTCATGCAAAGAATATAACACATACCCAATAGAACCTACCCTTTCTCATTCCACTGGATGCAAAAATATCGATATAAACATTTAAGGTGATGAATTATATTATAAATTAATATAGCACAAATGTATAGTATGTGGGACCCTCTCCGGAACTCTAGCATTCGGGAGATTTGGGTTCATAAACACATGATGAATAATTTTTTCGAAGTCCGGAGGCTTAGGTATTAATGGGTATTGATAATTGATATAAATTAATCATATTATAATATGATTAAATATAATGATATTATAATATAATTAATAAAAGGATAATTGGTGGTTGAATATAATTAATCATTTTTCCCAGTAAATAAATAAACATGTGTGTGTGTGTGTGTTAAATTACGTGAAATGCCCACCTTCAAAGAAACTTTGTCCCGAAGTTAGAGTAATATACAATACAAGGGTAGCTCGCGCGCGCAGGGAATCGCAACACAGCGACCAGGAGTAGATCTGAGGGTCGAGGCCTGGTGCCCTTGGGGATTGCCCAGATCTTAGGCAAGCAACCCAATCCAGCCCCCTGTTGTGACTCCTGGCGTTGTGCCTCAGGATCGGGACCTCCCTGAGACCGATCTGGTGCGAGAAGGGACCCTCGTTCCTCTTTTGATCTAATCACCAATCTATGGGGTTTGGAACCCTTCTTGGATTGAGATGAGCTCTTCTGGAGGCGATGAGTCACTGCCTCCCCCTCCAGCCACCGATGAAGTGACTTTTAGAAGACTAATAATTTCCCAAGGGAAGAAGAAAGTAGTCGAAGCTATCCTGAAATTCGTCGGAAAGCTAGAAGAGGTCCCAGTTATCACTTTGCCTCCAGATCAACCCATGAGTGTGGCCATCTCGCTGGTAGACCAGGCTTTAGTAGGATAGTTCACAGGGCTTTGGCCCTCTCCCTGAACAGCTGAAAATTGGATTCAAAAAAATTGGAGGCCATTGATCTCAAACAATGTCACCACCTATGTAGTCGGAAGAGGGTTCTTCTTGTTTGAATTCATCTCCAAAGAGGACCGGGACCTGATTTTTAGGAGTCGACCTTACTTCATGGGACCACAAGGGCTATACTTAAACTGCTAGACTCGTGACTTTGATCCTGAAGTGGATGTACCAAAGGCGGTCCTGGTCTAGGTTCATCTACCCAACCTGTCGATACATTGTTGGAACACCTCCTCACAAACCATAGGTAACAGGCTTGGTACCTTTATTGATAAAGATGATCCAAAAGGGTAGTACTCTTGTGCTCAGATCTACGTAGAAGTAGATCTGGAAGATGGATTACCTGAAGAAATCAAGTTAACCGTCAAAGATTGGCAACATTATCAAAAACTGGACTACGAGCAATTACCATTTATGTGCTGAAGCTTCCATGAATATGGGCACTTCCAAAAGAATTGCCCAAAAATCCAGGTAACACGGTAAGAGAAAGACTTAGGAGAAGGATGGCAGCAAGTGAAAAGATCCAAGGCAAACCCCAACCCGAACTCCAAAAAGGAAAGGAAAAACCAAAGAGGTCAAAACGAAATGGGGAATAGCTTTGAGGTACTTGGAGGAAAAGAGAATGAATCACCTACATATGAAAATCAAGAAGAAAAGAAAAATAACCCAGAAATGACAACTCAAGCTAATAAGGAACCACCTCCACAGTTAAAACCAGGAGAAATCTCAGAAACCCAGATTTCAGGGATAGAGGGAGAGACATCGAAAGAAGCCGAGGGTGAAGCAAATATAGGGCTAACTCAGAACTCCCAAAACCCAGTCACCAAAGGAAGGAAAACGGCAAAAGAAAGACGAGAAAGGGAGACATACAAAGATAAACTCCAAGGAACTCAGCAAACTATGGAAACAATACTAAATTCCAGAAGCACAAGGAATCAAGGGAAACCCTCTCAAAGGACGCCTTCCAATCCAAAAAGCAAGTAATGAAGATAGTCTCCTGGAATTGTAGGGGGTTAGGAAGCCAAAACAAAAAAGAAGCTATGAAAGAGTTACTTCGAATCTCAAACCCAAACATTCTACTTGTCCAGGAGACTAAAATGGAGGAATCAGAATTTCTCCAAACCAGCGCAACATATTGGAACAAAGGAGCAGGAGTAGAGGTCAGTGCAAGAGGAGCCTCTGGAGGAATTGGATCATTGTGAAACTCCTCCACCTTTAATCTTCTAAATACTGATCACTGCACCCACTGGATCCTCACCAAGATTATTCATAAGGAGTTAGGTATTCACATCTGTTTATTTAATATTTATGTTCCTCCTCTTCCCTCTGAAAAAAAAGAAACTGTTGGAAAATTTTGAAAGAGTTCCTTAGTAGCCATCAATTGGAAAACATTATTATTGTCAGAGACCTCAATGTTACCTTAGCCTTTGGAGAAAAAAAAGGGGTTTCCATTGTAAGATACCCCTGTCGAGAATGGGCAGAAGACATCATTCTTGATTGGGATCTAGAAGATATAAAACCCCCCAGAGGCAAATACGCTTGGTCTAATAAAAGAACCGACTCGAGGCACATAGTAGCAAGGCTGGATAGATTCTTGGTCCAGAGCTCCTTCCTCCTCTTAGACCTCAATGCGGCCTCCAAAATTCTCCCCTTCAATGCCTCCGATCATAAGCCAATCCTACTAGAATTTACCAAAGATTCTTCTCTGGGTCCTATCCCTTTTCGCTTCAGACCCTCCTGGATCCAGCATGAGGATTTCCATGATTTGGTCAATCAAGTATGACAAATTCTTGTCACAGGTTCTCATTTTTTTGTGTGGGAAGAAAAGATCCGAAGAATGAAGCGAGCTCTCAAAGAATGGGAAAAATCCTTAAAATCTCCTGCAACCCAAAGAGTGGAATCCCAACAGCAGCTGGAAAGTCACCAACTATCTATGGAAGAAAGAAATCCAAACCCAAACAACATGGAGAAAGAAGCAGCCCTGCATAGAAATCTCCATACAGCATGCAGAGAAGAAGAATATTATTGGTGAAAAAAATCTCATAGCCTTTGGTTAAAAGCTAGGGACAAGAACACAAACTATTTTCATAAGCAAGCAGAAGCCAGAAAACAATTCAATTCCGTAAAGGAAATCCAGAGCCAGAATCAGATTGTAAAGGATTTTGAAAGTATCAAGCAAGCAACCCACCTCCACTTTAAATGTATTTATACTGAGGACTCTACCAGCAGAATCCACCAGCAAGTCCTCAACCTGATCCCTTCAATCGTCTGTCCAAGATCCAATTAGCATCTCATAGAACCGATCAAGTTAAAGGAAATTAAATTGGCTTTGGACAGCATGGACCCCGATAAATCTCTTGGTCCCGATGGATTTACAGCCAGATTCCTCCAAGTCTGTTGGCCATCCATAAAGCATGACTTGCATAATCTCGTTTTAAAGTCACAAAATTTCCACAAGATTGGTGGGAGCACCAACTCTGCATTCTTAACCTTAATACAAAAAGAAAAAGAAGCCTTATCCTACAACAGATTCCGTCCAATCTCCTTGTGTAACATTGGTTATAAAATTATTACAAAAGTGATCGCCAACTGGATCAAAGATATTCTGCCAGCAATCAACCCATAGAACCAAGGTGGCTTTATCAAAGGAAGGCACATCACTGACAATATAATTTTGGTCCAAGAAGAGATTCATTCAAGCATGCAACGGGGCGAAAAAGGTATGGTTTTGAAGTTAGATCTTGCAAATGCTTTTGACAGAGTAAGGCATGAATTTTTATTTCAGGTATTGCAGAATTTTGGTTCCAGCACTGCTCTCATCCACTGGATTAAGGCCTGTATTGGGTCTCCATGGATAGCCTCGTTAGTCAATGGTCGAGCAACTGAATTTTTTCAGGCTTCTAGGGGGCTAAGATAGGGTTGCCCGCTGTCTCCTTTTCTCTATTCCATTCAAGCCTCAAAACTAAGTTTCCAACTAGAACAATGTCATACTGAACAAGAATTAATGGGCATAAAAATAGCAAGAGGAGTTAAAGATATCAATCATGCTCAATTTGTCGATGATACGCTCCTTTTGGGGGGGGGGGGAAGTACCATTATAGCCCGTAAATTCAAACAGCAATTAGATCTCTATAAGGAAGCCTCTGGGAGTCAGATAAACTACAGGAAAAGTCAAATCTTTGGATGGAACTGCAAGCCAAGGGAAATGGTGGAAATATCTCGCACTATGGAGATGGAAGGGGTAACGCACTAGGATTCTTTCAAATATTTAGGATTGCCTATTTTCAAATCCAAGCGTAACTCCTCTCACTGGTCTCCATTGCTTGACAAGATCAAAGTTAGAATCCAAGCCTGGGGAGCTACCTAGCTAAATCTGGCAAGAAAGATGGTGCTCATCAAATCTGTCCTTAACAGCATCCCAATTTTTCAAAGCTCCATTCTGTTAGCCCCAAATGGAATCATAACCAATCTTGAGGCAATTTTGAGAAGATTCTTGTGGAAAGGAGGAAAACAGAGCAACAAAAAATTACCACTAGTCAGCTGGGGGAAAGCAATAAACCCTTACACAGAAGGAGGCCTTTAGATAAGAGATCTAAGATCCCAAAATCTGGCACTAGGGGCCAAGCTCCTCTAGAATCTGGTAACTAGAAAGATAACCTGGAGAAAACATGTACTATGGAAGAAATGCTTCAATGGAGCAAGGAGAAGATGTCTCGACATAGCCCCTAAAGTGTCAAAAGGATCCTCTATCTTCACAGTCTGTCAAAAAGCCTCTGAATTCTTCAAACCTCTCCTAACTTGGACCCCAGGAAACGAAAAAGCTATATTAATATGGGAGGACTCAATTTTGGGAGAGCCACCATTAGAATCCCTACCAGGCTCCTCTAATCTCAAAGACTGTCTTCACGCTCAAAGGTTAACCACACTGTGGGATATTTCAAGCTAGCACTCAAATGAAATCAAAACCTGGAAAGACTGGAAACTGCCAAGATGCACAAGCCATCTGCAAAACGAGGAAGCTCTGTTAAGATAGTTTCTTCAGGGGAAATCGCCATACGCAGCAAGGCAGAAAGATCTCAGGGGATAGGGATCTGGTAGGTACACTGCCTCTGAAGTTTACAAACAAGTGAATGTGACCCCAAACATCCCTCCCAATCCAGCACTGTGTAAAGAGATCTGGAGGATAAAATGGCTTCCAAAAATCGATATTTTCACCTGGATATTAGCTCACAAAGCCATTCTCACAGGAGAAAACCTCAAACGAAAAGGGTGGGAATGACCCATGCATTTCCCCTTCTGTGTCTCAGAGGAAGAATTGCCGACCCATCTTTTGTTGAACTGCCCATTTTCTCAGGAGGTTTGGAGGCACGCGCTAGTCCCTTGGATGAACCCTGTAACCCTCCCAGTCAAGCTACCCTTAGTCCTCATCCATTGGCATAATGTGTGCCCTGACTCCCTTAACAAGAAAGAGCAATTAAAAGTCTGTTGGGTAACACTACCAAAATTTATCCTGTGGAAATTATGGCTAGAGAGAAATGCACGAATTTTCAAGGGGAAAAAAGCCAGCGCAGACCAAGTGGTAGCAAAAGTCAAAGCACTGATGAGGGATTTCCTCTCCTCTATTCATCTCCCAGCAAACAAAGGTAACTTAACTTCAATCGAAGAAGACTGGATGTCCAACATTCTCCCAAACTCATTGAAAGTGAAAATAGCTCCAACTCCTCCCACAAACAAATGGGAGATCAAATTAGATTCTTCATCCTTCACAAAATGGCGAAACTCACTTCAGAAACATAGCCTCTTCTTTGATGGAGCTTCTAAAGGAAATACAGGTGCGATAGGCGGTGGAGGGATGCTAATAGATCCCGAGGAAAGAAAGATTCTCTCGTATTCTTGGGGAATTGGCAAGGACACCAATAACATAGCTGAAGTGTTAGCTCTCTGGCAAGGACTCTCTCAAGCCCTAGCCAAGAACATTACAAACCTAAATGTCTTCGGGGATTCTCATATCATTATTCAGGCTCTTTCTTTAAAGACCCTTCCTAGCCATATGCGACTCAGGAAAATACTCAAGAAAATCAAACTCCTTCTAGACAGCTTTCATTCAATCCAACTATTCCATATACTATGAGAATTAAATGGCAGAGCAGACAAAGAGGCAAACAAGGCAGCGATGTTGAGCAAAGGTGTCCTATCTTTAGATGGAAATGAGGGATACAAAAGATTACCTTAAATATTTATCCGAGGACAAATGCTCGAAGTAAGAACTACGCCTAATTTAATGAAGGCTTTTTGTAACCGTTCCAGCAGATTTATGATGTCCTTCTAATATATTTCATAATCGTTCTCGTTATATATATATATATATATATATATATTAATATTTTTATGTTTATTCTTATTAATATTATTGTTATCATTTGTGCTCTCCCCAAATGCAAGCCATCAACTAGCACAACCATAACCATATTAACTAAATATACTTGATATGCATCGATTGATAACATTCATATTTCACACCTTTAATAATGTCATCAATCAACATATATCAACAATCTTTAATTAATATGGTTGTGCTAGTTCATACATTTTTTTTGTTTACCTTAAGTAGAGGATAGCGCAAAGCCATTTTACATATCATAATGACTCATTTATAACATGTTATGAAAAACAAAATGTAAATGGGTGGATTAAATTTACAAGAATTATTACAAGTTGGTGGTAATTACAAAAAGGCTTTATTACTAAGAAAGTGTGCTTCCTTCTTTATTTAGATATATTACTAATCTACTTTTGAAATGACGAATGGAAATGATAAAGTAATTTAAGGGAGGTTTTCATATTATTGTCATCAATAATAAGAATATAAATATATTGCTATTAAAAATATTTTATTTGAGAATTGGTTTGTTATATTGATGATGACATTTTATCATCCTTTCCAATTTGTAAGAGGCTTGTGTTATTTGAAAAGAAAAGGAATAAACCTTATAAACTAGAGGATCTAAAATGTTTTAAAAGTTCACATTAGTATATAATTTATTTTTTTAATTACAATTAATATAGATATATGAAGAAAAAATTAGGATTCATGTTTATAGTAAAGAATGAAGGAAACAAGTTATCTTTTATATAGCCAAGTTTTTGTTTTCTTATTTTTGCAAACATTATTAACATCATGGTATGTCATTGGGACAAAAGCATTTAATTTTTAAATATGTTATGAAATAGGTAGTTGTTGATTAATTGGGTTGGTTGTCATTGATATCAACCCTTGAAGCAAGTCCAATGACAAATTTTGGTAGCCCAATAGTATGGTTAAGGGATATAAGTTTGTTTGATGTATAATGGTATGAAGGTTAGTATATTTGCAGGTAAAACTATTCTAGATGGATAGTACATGTCATGCCATTTCCGTTGATATGTGAAATGCCACATAACTCCTCATTGTTAGAGAGTTGTGGCCTTGTGAAGTTGGAGAACCCTCATGAGTTATCTACAAGGTCAAAGAAGACAAATTATTCTAGAAGCTCCTAGAAAAATTTGACTAGTCAAGTGAGTGAAACTAGGAGTTAATCATGGGTTAAATTGTTGCAATAAGAAAATAATTAAAAATAAATTAGTTGCAACTAGAAGTGGAGAATTTACTATTTGTAGAAAAGTCGGTTAGAAGTGGACAAGTGGTTAGAAGCGGGTTCGCCCTAAAAGAAGAAAATTGGGTTAAGTTGGTTAGAAGGTAACCCCTTGAGGAAGCTACATGGAAGTATAAATAAGAGAGAAAGGATCTCTTGTTAGCACCTATTGAGCACATTGAATATCTATTGTTGTGTAAGTTTTATTGCAGGTACTCATTGATACATCTAAAGTTGCGCAAATCTGAGGTAGCACAAAGGGTTGTCTGCGAAAGTTTCAAAATTACAGAAAATACTAAAAAAACCCTAGTTTTTGAGGTGTACACAGGCTGCAGTGGAGCAGAGCGCATATGTACGTGGGCTAGTAGTATAACAGGGTGCATACATGAGGGTAAAGCCCTAAAAACTTGAGAATATGAAGATGCCAGATCTCTAGATTCTGAAAGCAAGCTCCCGGGAAGGTCTACAGTGATCGGCTACATCAAATCTATCTATCGGTACCAAAGGTATTTCTTATTTCTATGAGTAGTTGGGTTTGTTGTCTACATGAGAAATGGTTGTGGGCGTTTGAGGATTTTCCATAGAGAGATTAGTGGTTGCATGGGATTTTCTGTATAAGTCAGATCTACAGAAATACAGTGTTGGTTTAATCAATATTTATCATTGATACATATTGTTAGTGTTGAGGCACATCTTGTATTTATTGGCATATGGTTAAGGGTTTTTGTGGTACATGGTTGAGAGCTTGTATTTGTGAAGTGGTTGATGTATTGAGAGGTTGTATAAAAGAAATGGTTTGATGTCTAGTTCATGTGAGGGTTATTATACTTGTTCATGATTATACACACTTGTATGGCACCTGACTAGAGAGATATAGATGTATTTGGTTAAAGGATATGTATGAGGATGTATGCATAGGGAACAGTTTCAGTACATATGTACAGATAGTCCATGTACATATGTAGGTTGCAGTATAGATAGGGCACGTACATACACGCGTTGCAAAATAGATAAGTCATGTATCTGTTGGTTTTTGGTTGGTACAGACTAAGTACATGTACATGTTGATTACAGGTTTACAGTGGTATATCTCACAGTGACAGTGTGACAGTGGTTTCATCATTTTACTTATACTTCAGGGAGGTAGGACGGGGAAAGGATAGGTGGTTGTAGCCATCTTTCGATTGTATCTGGAGAACATAGGGGGTTGTAGCCTCCTTCTAGTTGTAGCCAAAGAATTGAGGAGTTGTAGCTTCCCTCGGGTTGTAGCCTGGAAATATAGCGGGTCGGAGCCTCCTTCAATTTGTAGTTGGAGAACAAAGTAATTTGGTGCTTCCAATGAATGTAATTCTTAAACACATATAAAAAAAAATATTCTTTGGTTTTCTCCCGCATTGGGTTTCCACGTAAAAATATCGGTGTACTGTGTATGTGTATGATTGTTCATTGTTAATGGTTTATTTACTCTACACTTATTGGATGATAATGTTATATTGATCAGAAAGATAAATAACACTTGCACATTTTGGTTAAAAGGATTTAAAATCTATATCATTGATTCACCCCCCTCTCAGTAATCCAACAATTAGTATCAAAGCAAGTTCCTTCATAAATCAGTTTAACCACTGAAAGGTAGATCATGGAGAGCAAGAGTATGTATAAAAATGGAATACCATAGTTTGATGGACAGAACTATGCATTCTAGAGCAAAAGGATGAAAACATATGTACAGGTACAAGGATTTGAGGTTTGGAAATCAGTTGTATATGGATACAAATAACCAACAGTTCCGCCACAAATGAAAGTGGAAAGAAACTCAGTCTAAATAATTCAAAAGCCACAAATGCACTTCTGAATGGTCTTTGTAATTCGGTATATGTCAAAGTTATGCATTGTATGATCTAGATTTAGGAGCGGAATGAACTGATTAATAGGTTGAATACAATAAACACAGAGATATGAAAAATAACATAGATTATATCTTCTATTGAATAAATGAAATAGGTTGAAACTGTAAAACAACGTAACTAAAACACTTACTCGAATGGTGGTAGTTATCTCTGAGAAGAGATGTGGCTGATATGCGCATCTGTCTTAGCAGAATGATTACAATGAGGCTCCAAAGGAATTTTTGATATTAATCATTAATGAAAAAACCCTAGACATCCAAAAACCTAACCTTAGGAGGTAAAACACCAAAATTCATGTGGGCCCCTATGGGTAAATTGGTACCTCAACTTCCCAAGTTCGTAACGTTTGCATATGACCTCCTTTTTATGCATGTGATAGCCCATTGGAAAGGTATTTCAAAGAACTACACAATAGGTCATCAAACTGCGACTATGTCTATAATTTGATTGTGGTGAGCCAAAAAAACACTGTTTAAGGATCCAAAATAGCCTTGGAAGTACAACAAGATGTGTTGACATGAAAAAATACAAAATAATCTAGTTGGATTAGGTGAGAGGCCACCAGTATCCACCTGGAAGATGTGTAGGGATTCAGAAAACCCCAGAAGTGTAGAACCCACAATTACAAAGAAGTACAAAAGAATGTGTTGAACTAAAAACGGAGAAGAGGAGCTAGTAAGAATAGGTGGGTGGCCACCAATATCCACTTAGATCAATCCTCCCCCCTTATGAAGAAATGGTCTCCATTGCGTTGAGTGCCCCCATCAAGTGAGGAAATGTCTGTTGGATTTGGCCCCAGGTGAGCCACTTGTCTTGGTGTAGGAGCTTCCCTGCCTTGACAACCCAATAAAGTTGGATCCTCTTCTGGCGAGTTCCTTTGACTTGTGTGTCCACCATCTAATCAGTGGATGCTTGTTCCATGCAGTCAGGGTTGAGATTTGTTGTGTCAATTGTTCTGCGATCTCTGAGGTGTCCAATAATGGTGTAAAATATGGCCAAAGGAGGTCCAAATTGAACACTGGGTGCAAGCCAAGGAAGGGTGGAGTGTTGAGCTCAAAATAATTGCTACCCACAGCCTTGGTGACGATGTAAAGCCCATAGTGAAGTGAGAGGAGCTTCCAATGGGGCCTTATGAGACGCTCCTTCTATAAATGTAACTAGACTTTGTCGCCAACCTGAAATTGGTGCAGTTCCCTGTGTTGATCATGGAACTACTTGCACTTAGCATTGGATTTCTGCAAAATCTCTTGGACCTATTGGTGGATGTGCTAAATCCACTCAATGAATCTGGTGGATTTTTCGGTCTCAAACTGAACATTGGAATATTATGTCTGTGTGGTGGCAAGAGGTAGTGCAACATCAATGGGACCCAAGGGTTGGAATCCTAGCCCCACCTGAAATGGGCTATGGTCGGTGGAGCTATGGAGAGCCCTATTGTAATTTTGTTGAACATAGGAGAGACTCTCATCACATGTGCATGGATGATTAGAGTTGTACATGCGCAGGATGTGCACAATCATCCGATTGACGACCTATGTTTGGTCATCTATTTGGGGGTGGAAAGAAGTGGATTTAGTGAGCTTGGTGTCTAACAGTGACCAGAGACTCAACCAAAATGTGTTGAGGAACATGTTGTCCCGGTCATAGATGATGGTATGTGGTATCCCAAAATGGACCCACACTCATTCGAAGAAGATCTTGGCAGTATCTGTTGCTGTGATATTCTTCTTGTAGGCTGTGAGGATGGCCACCTTCGAAAACTGATCAACAACCACAAATACGCAGTCATTTCCTTGCTTGGTGGATGGAAGGCCAAACATGTAATCCATTGAGATGGATTCCCAAGGCTTATTGGGAGTAGGAAGAGGGGTTTATAAGCCTTGCTTCTTGATCGTTGGCTTGGAAATGGCATAGTCAGTGCAAGATCTGATATACTTGATGATGTCCTATCAAAGTTTTGGCCAATAAAAATGTTTCTGAAGAACGACCATAGTTTTCTCCATTCCAAAATATCCTTCCATTCAACTGTAGTGGGATTCCCAAATAATATTTGCACGCTCGCTTGTAGGAACACAGAGATGTCCTAGATGGCATAATAGTTTGTCATGAATGTGAAAATCAGTGACAGTCATGCCTATACCCAAGAGTTGATAGGTGGTGGCGAATTCTGGATCTTGCTGATAAATTTGGGGCCACTCAAATGCCTCATGTCCATAGGAATGGAGCACAGTGGTAAGTGCAACCACGGGAGGTTAACTGAGCCAGTCAGCGACACAATTTAAGATCCATGTCTTCTACTTGATGTTGAGATGGAACTGTTGAAAGTGGGTCGACCACTTCTAATGGCGTTCGTTCTACAATTTCACCTGTGTCTGTATGAACTGGAGAGGCTTGTGATCAGTGTGGATGATCGTCTCCTTTCCTATAATGTAATGCTTCCATTGACGACATGATTGTACAATGGAATACATTTCCTTGTCATAGGTGGGGTATTTCCAAACAGTATCTGAGAGTGTCACACTATGGTATGCCATCGGATAATCGTGTTGAGTTAGAACTATGCCTATAGCATAGTCAGATGCATCAGTCTCAATCCCAAACGATTGTTTCAGATTGAGCAAGGAGAGTACTGGAGTTGAGCACAAGCGATGCTTCATATCATTGAATGCTCGTTGTTGTTCCTTCCCCCACACTAACTTTTCCCTACCACCGCCCTTGATCACCTGGCTGAGGGCCCATGCAATATGGGAGAATTCAAACACAAACCATAAGTAGAAGTTGACCAGTCCCAAGAATATCCAAAGCTTGATTTGTGTGGTCGGAGCTGGCCAATCTCGGATGACTTGGATATTAGATGGATCAACATGTACCCCATGCTCATCAATAATGTAGCCCAAGTATTGGACCTTCATGCCAAAAGATCATTTTTCCAAGTTGGCATATATCTTTTGTTGTCGCAGAGTTCTGAAAACATGTTGAATATGTCGCATGTGATCCTCCCAAGTTCTTATGAAGATGAGGATGTCATCCAAATATACCACCACAAAAGATTTGGTGAAGGGTATCAATACATCATCCATCAACCTCATGAAAGTGGCTCATGCATTTGTTAAGACAAAAGGCATGACCATCCATTCAAAGAGACCTTCTTTAGATTTGAAGGTTGTCTTCCATACATCAGTTGGTTCGATGGGAAGCTGGTGGTAGCCAAAATTTAGGTAAATGTTGCTAAAGAACTTTGCCCCCTTGAGTTGGTTAAGAAGGTCATCAATCCTGGGAATTGGGTATCGGTTCCTGACTGTGATTTTGTTTAAGGCTCTGTAATCAATGCAAAGTCACCAAGTCCCGTCCTTCTTCTGCACCAGTACAATTGGGCTTCCGCAAGGGGAGGAGATGGGTCTGATGTGCCCCTTTTGAATAATCTCTTGGATCTAACACCTGATTTCATCATTTTCCATCAACAAGGAACGATAGACTGGTCCATTAGGTATAGGTGTGTCAAGGGTGAAATCAATTGGATGCTTGACTTGGCAGTGCGTCGGTACCCCAGTGGGTGAGGAGAAGATGTCTCTGTATTCTTCCACGATCATGTCCACTTGCTTCTGCTACAAAGAAGGCTTTGTGTAGAGGCCACAGATGTGGCGGAGACCTTCTTCTTACTGTGAGAATGGATCACAAAGAATATGAACTTCTCAGTCAGTGAAATGACCTTACTACATTTCTTAGCAGAGATTAAAGAAATAGTTGTAGGCGGCTCTACCTCTGGTATCATGTACAATTGTCCACCCAAAGTAATAATAACACTGCAGGGTCTAGACTCATACACAACATGACGCTTCCACAAATATGGTTTTCCTAAAAGAACATCACAAAATTCAAGGGGAGAAATATCACACAATACCTCATCTTTGAAAGGATTGATGTCATAGGGTAGATGACACTGTTGGTTGACACAAAGATCTCTTCCTTGGTGAAGTCAGCCGATGGTGTAGGGTTGTGGGTGCAGTTTCGTTGGTAGGTCTAGTTGTTTGACGACCTCTCCTGAAATCAAGTTCTTCTTACTGTCGTTATTGACAATGAAATGAAGCAGAGCCCCCTTTACCCACATCTGTGAGTGAAAGAGGTGCTCCCCTTCCTCTAGTTCTTTTGGTTCGCTTGGTTGGAGTTGGTGGTAGAAACAGTGGCACTGGGTTCAGCATTGATAATCCACTTCCCTCCTTCGAGATTTGATTCAGAATCAGAATCAACCTCTGATTCGAAAGCCTTCAGCTCGACCACAAGTGACTACTTGGAGTGGAATTCTTCAGTGTTGTGCCAAGGGATTTTATGGTACTCACACCATTTTCATGTGTCCTTCTTCGTCTTCTCATTACCCTTCTTGTGTTGCGGCTTGGACAGGTTGTCCTGGGAGTGGCCATATTTTCTCTATCCCTTGCTATGTGGGTGGGGGCCTCCTTTGACCTGCTTCAGCGGTGAGGAGTTTGCAGATCCAAACTGTCGCACCTTCTGCTTAAATTTTTGCTCAATATTGACAATGTATCTATAAGTTGTACCCAATGAGGTGATGTCCAGAAACTCGATTTGTGTTTGAATGTATTTATACAAACAGTCACAGTATTTGAGCACCATATGTTTCTCAAAGTCTTTGATACCCAATTTGGTGCGCAGGGTATGGAAAATATTGGTGAAATATGGTACTGTATGGTCCCTTTCTTGATGCAAGGTGGTCCATCTGGTGTATTGATCCTCGTAGTTTCCAAGAGGGTAGTATTATTCTTTAATGGCATCCCGAAAGGAATCCTAAGTAGGGGCAACCACAAATATTGCAGATTCCTCTATGGCCCTTTGCTCAGAGTAAGTGTCCCACCATTCCTTAACATCGGGGACGACCTTGAGGAGTGCAAAATTAATCTTTTGCTTGTTGGAAAAATTGTGGACCAAAAAATACCCTTCAATCAGATTCAATCATTTATCTACAACATTTGCATCTATCATTCCTTCAAATAATGGAATATCAAAATTTACTTGTACCTTGAAGGGGTTTGCATGGTCGCTTGGTGAAGATGCTTCTTCTATGGGCATCCGTTGAAGGCTCTACACAAATTTTTCCATCATTTTATTCATTTGTCACGCAAGGGCTTCCGCGAGCAACATTTTAAAAGGATCTCCTGCTCCATCATATTTCTCTTCATCTCCCATGGGTTGTTGTCGAGCTCGGCGCAACCGATCTTGCAACGAATCGATTGGTTTGAGTCCCAACTTCTTGTGCCCATATATTGTCAGGGACATGCACGGAGAAAAATAAATGAAGAGCAGATCGCTCTGATACCACTGATCCAAATTTAGGAGCCAAACGAATTGATTAATACGTTGAATACAATAAACACAGAGATATGAAGAATAAAACAAATATCCAATGAACAATATCTTCTATTGAATAAATGAAATAATCTGAAACTGTAAAACTGCAAAACTAAAACACTTGCTTGAATGGTGGTAGTTATCTCTTAGAAGAGATGTGGCTAATACGCACATCCGTCTGAGCAGAATTATTACAATCAGGCTCCAGAGGCCTTTTTAATATTACTCATGAATTCCAAAACCCTAGACATCCAAAAACCTAACACTGGGAGGTGAAATGCCAAAAGTCATGTGGGCCCCTATGGGTAAGTTGGTACCTCAACTTCCTGGGGTCGTAACTTTTTCATACGACCTTCGTTTTAGGCATGAAATAGCCCGTTTGAAAGGTCTTTCAGAGAGCTACACATTATGCCTTCAAATTGTGACTACGTCTACAGTTTGACTATGGGGAGCCAAAAAAACATTGTTTAGGGCTCCAAAACGACCCTGGAAGTACAACAAGATGTGTTGACATGAAAACATACAAAATAATCCAATTAGATTAGGTGATATTCCACCAGTATCCACATGGAATATGTGTAGGGTTTCAGACATCCCCAGAAGTGTAGAACACACAATTACAAATACGTACAGAAGAACGTGTTGAACTAAAAATGAATAAGAGGAGCCAATTGGAATAGGTGAGTGGCCACCAATATCCACTTGGATCATTGTAGCTCCGCTAAATAGATTTGGGAAAAACTCAGAATATTTATGAAGGAGATGCAAAAGTCAAGGAAGCTAAGCTTCAAACTTACAGAGGTCAATTCGAACAACTAAAGATGAAGGAAGATGAGAATATTGCAGCATACTTATTATGATTTGATGAAACAATGAATGCAATCATATGATTGGGAGAAGAAGTTGATGAATCTATAATTTTTCAAAAGGTACTAATATTTCTTCCAATGAGATTTGATCCTAAGATCTCAGCACTAGAAGAAAGAGAAGATCTAGACTCAATAAGCATGGATGAACTACATGGAATATTCACATCCTATGAAATGAGAACTGAGCAGGAGAATCCAAGTATAAAAGAAGCAACATTCAAATCATACAAGAAGTCAAAGCAAAAGGAAAAATAAGATAGCGGCAGCAGTGACATCTTGGAAGATGATGAAGAAGTGGCCAACTTTGTCAGAAGACTAAAAAAGGGAACCAGTGACAGATATAGAGGTAAGCTTCCATTGATTTGTTTTAATTGTGATGGTATTGGTCATTTTTCTAACAAATGTCCTCACAAGAAAAAGAAAAGAAATGAAGAAGATGATTCAAATATCAAACAAACATATAAAGGAAAAAGAACCAAAAATAAAGTATTCAAGAAAAGTTTTTGCACCAAAGAAGACAGCTCCTCATCAGACAAAGATGAAGTCAATGAAAGTGAGACAGAAAAATTTATATTCATGGAAATAGAAGACTCCGATAAAAACATGGAAAAACTATTGTAGAATGACAGTCCCTCCTAGAGAATCACAACAAAATGACAGCAATCACAGACAAGAACCTCAGTAGAGAATATGGATAAGAAAGAAAAATCAGTTTAACAATGAAGAATGCACACTCGCTCTACAAGCTAAACACAAGAAACGTGGTTGGTATGTTGACAGAGGCTTTTCAAAGCACATGACATATGATGAAGACGGGTTTCTTACATTGAGAAAGAAAAGAGATGGATAGGTCCCCTTTGGAAATGATGACTCAGCTAGAATCATTGGAAATGGCACAGTCAGAATTGAAAACAAGAATACCAAGACAAAAAATGTTCTACTAGTGGAAGATATGAAACATAATCTTCTAAGTGTAATTCCAATGTGTGACCAAGGTTATAAACTTACGTTCGATTCATAGAAGTGAGAAATAAGAAAAGTAGGATCAGGCAAATTAATTGCAAGAACTTCAAGAAACATATATGTTTTAAGTGAAATTGGAAATGAAAAGTGTTGTCTAGGAAAGGAAGATGAATTTTGGATATGAAATAGACGAACGGGTCACATAAAATTCGATAACCTCGTCAAAGTTAGCAAAAATGAAGCAGTTAGATAAATTCCCCAGATCACAAAGCCAACCAACACATTATGCAAGCATTGTCAACAAGGAAAGCAAACAAAGAGTAGATTCAAATAAAAGGAATATTCCACAACAAGACCACTGTAAATTGTCCATATTGATCTAGTTGGACCAACTAGAACAAAGGGTTTAAAAGGTGAAAAATACTTTATGTTATTGGTTGACGATTATATAAGAATGACTGTAGTTTGTTTTTTCAGGAAGAAATCAGAAGCATTTGAAAATTTCAAGGCATACAAGGAAATGGTTGAAAATGAAATGGATTCAAAAATCAAATGTTCGAGATCAAACAATGGAGGAGAGTTTACTTCAAAGGAATTTATGGATATTTGCATCCAACATGGAATAAAAAGGAAATTCTTCGTCTCTAGGACACCTCAACAAAATGGAGTTATTGAAAGAAAGAACAGGAAAATACAGGAAATGGATTGAACAATGTTAATTTATTCTAAATTAACAAACGTCTTTTGGACACATGTAGTGTATACAACAATTCACATTCAAAACAGAGTAATGTTTAGAAACAATAGTGACAAAACTCCCTACGAGCTATGGAAAGGACAACCAGCAAATGTGAAAGTTTGAGTGTTCGGAAACAAATGCTACATCAAAAGAGAAGATGGAAGAATGGGAAAGTTTGACTCTCGTGTGGACAAAGGTGTACTTGTTGGTTACTCAAGTACAAGGAAATCATACAAGTGTTATAATCTAAGGCTCAACAAAGTTATGGAAAGCATCAATCTAATAGTTGATGAAATAAGTGGATAGAAATTAAAGGAAGAATAAAATGAATCAGTGGAACAGGTTTACGAAGAAGAAGCAAAGGATGAAGAAGTTGCAGAAGGGGAAAATGAAGACGATCATATATAAGTAGAAGAGCAAGTTCATCAAGTACCTCCAAAGACACTTAGAAAATGAGTACAGAAGAATCATCCTTCAAATCAGATTATCGGGAACAAAGATGCAAGAATTGAGACTAGAAGAAAATTCGTTCAGTAGAACAACTGCATCTAGCACTCTTATCTTCAATTGAACCAAACAATTTTGAAGAAGCCAGCAAGGATGAATTTTGGAAAAAGGCCACGAATGAAGAGTTGGATCAAATAGAGAAGAATGACACTTGGGAATTGGTTCCAAGACCAAGGTACAAGAATGTGATTGGCACAAAGTGGGTCTTCAGAAATAAATTGAATGAAGATGGACAGGTTACCAAGAACAAAGCTAGATTGGTATGTAAAGGATACTCATAGGTTGAAGGTATCAACTTTGAAGAGACGTTTTTCCCAATTGCTATAATGGAAGCAATCCTATTGATATTATCTTATGCATTCTCCAAGAATATTAAAGTATATCAAATGGACGTGAAATCGGCCTTTCTGAATGGGGAACTTGAAGAAGTCTACATTGAGAAACCTGAAGGATTTCAGTTGTCAGAGAACAAAGATTGCATGTGCAGGTTGAAGAAAGACTTGTATGGTCTAAAATAGGCTCCCATAGCATGGTACTCTAGACTGGATAGATATCTACAACAAGCAGGGTTCATAAAAGGAAATGTAGATAGCA
Organism: Picea engelmannii; assembly: GCA_009831015.1. NCBI lineage: Eukaryota > Viridiplantae > Streptophyta > Pinopsida > Pinales > Pinaceae > Picea > Picea engelmannii. The sequence continues at coordinate 216,332 of ML787855.1, read as the reverse complement.
ACCTCTACATCAAGATAACTCAATATAGTATTTTATTAATTGAAGTTTATGTTGATGATATTATTTTTGGAAGTGATGATGACAGGTTAAGCCAGAAATTTGCAAAGGATATGCAGAATGAATTTGAAATGTCATTACTTGGATAACTATCCTTGTTTTTGGATCTTCATATATGTCAAAGCAACCAAGGCATTTTTATTTCTCAAACTAAGTATATCAGAGAAATGCTAAAGAGGTTCGGAATGGAAGATTGCAAACTAGTTAACACTCCTATACAAACCAGTTGCAAGTTGAGAAAATATGATGATTCAAAGTCTACAAATCAGAGGTAGTACAGGTTAATGATTGGCAGCTTACTTACCAGACGCAATGAAGGAAGTTGGACAAGTGGCATGATTTTAAGCAACACCAAAGGAATCACATGTTCTAGTAGTGAAGAAGATTTTCAGATATCTCAAGGGAACAGAAGAGTTTGGATTATGGTATCCAAAAGGAAAGGATATATCACTTATTTCCTACACAGATGCAGATTGGGCAGGTTTCATTGATGACCGATGAAGCACTAGTGGAGCAACATTCTACTTGGGTGAGTGTTTGGTATCTTGGATAAGAAAGAAACAATCATCAGTATCATTGTCTACAACCAAAGCAGGTATATTGCAGCAGTAGCGTAATGTACACAGGTTCTATAAATTAAAAAATCTTTGACATATATATAGGTTGAGTATGATTATCCCATTCCTATATGTTGTGATAATACAAGCATTATCAGTATCTCAAAGAATCCAATGATGCACTCTAAGATGAAGCACATTCCAATCAAGTATCACTTTCTACGGAAACAGGTTGCAAATAAGAACATCAAAGTTGAATATGTGGGAACAAAAGAACAAGGAGCATGCCCAAATGGGAAGTTACCTTTTTCATTAATGTCAAAGGAGGAGAGATTCACCAGATGCAGGACAGAGAGTTATATGCTTGGAGAGAGAGCACAGAGGCATGTTTCCAGGGGGAGCGATGGTCACAGAAAGAGAATAAGTGATATGAATTCAGAGTTGCATCAAAGTGTTGCCATTAATTCCAAAGGGGGATATTGTTAATTAATTGGTTTGGTTGTCATTGATGTCAACCCTTGAAGAAATTCTGGTAGAAAATTTGGGTAGCCAAATAGTATGGTTAACGAATCTAAGTTTTTTTTATGTATAATGGTATGAAGGTTAGTATATTAGCAAGTAAAACTATTCTATATGGATACATGTCATGCCATTTATGTTGATATGTGGAACGCCACATAACTCCTCATGGTTAGAGAGTTATGGCCTTGTGAAGTTGGAGAACCTTCCATTGGTTGTGGAGCCTTATTATCTTCCTAATTTAGAGGTCTTTTTTTTCAGCCGTGTTTATACCCATGAAGACTACACACCCCTTCACGTGAGGGGGTTGTAGGGGGGGATTGCCCCCCTATTGTGTTTGGGGGAAAATATCCTAAAGGAAAAATTTCCTTGTAAATGTATATTATAATTTCATAGTCAATATTGACCGTTCATCATTAAATCACAGATCTAACAGTAGATATTATGTTAGGGTTTTTTACCCTAGAAGGCAACCTTCTTTTATGAGGGAATTGTATTGTGGCTAGGTATTATTGTGAATGAGGAGACTGTGAGAGAAAGAAGAAGAAGTTACAACGAGTGTGTTGTAGGTTGTATCCCTTCATTTTGATGGATAATAAAAAGGAAGGACTTGGAAATTTCTCTAGTGGATGTAGCCCACACTGGGTGAACCAAGTATATTTGTGTCTCTATTGTATTGTGTATCTTCTATGTTTTATTTTCGCATTTGTTTTATTTTATTTCTCTGCGATCTTGTTTTTCTAACAACTGGTATCATAACGAAAGGTAACTCGTAGGAAAGAAAGAAGGTTCATGGTTCCAGTGGGGTAATGGCAGAAAATGGAAAGTTTAGGGTTGAGAAATTTAACGGCCAAAACTACCAGTTATGGAAGATGAAAATGGAAGATTATTTATATCAGAAGGATCTATTCCTACCATTGGGCAGAATACCAAATAATTCGACGACCATGAAGGACAAATAATGAGAGGTCCTTGACAAAAAGGCACTAGGAATGATATGGCTGAGCCTAGCAGCGTTGGTGGCTTTCAATATTTCAAAAGAAAAGACAATGAAAGAGTTGATGGACACATTGGCTAAAATATATGAAAAATCATCGGTGTCCAATAAGGTATTTCTAATGAAGAGATTATTTAATATGAATATGTTAGAAGGTGGGTCTGTTGCAGACAATTTAAATGAATTTAATACAGTTAATAATCAGTTAAGTTCTATAAAAGTGGATTTTGATGATGAGGTCAGGGTTCTTCTAATCATATGCTCATTACCAGAAAGTTGGAATGGCTTATCCATGGCTGTAATTAACTATGTATCTAGTTCAAACACTCTAAAATTTGATGATGTTGTTGGTTCTATCATTAGCGAGGAAATGCGACAGAAAAGCACAGGTGAGACATTAGGTAGTGTGTTGATTGTGGAGAATAGAGGAAGACAAAAGGATAGAGGAAAGGGCTCAGAGAACCATGGGAATTCTAGGAAAGGAAGATCCAAATCCAGACTAGAAAATATAGAGTGCTAGAATTGTGGGAAGAAAGGACATCTAAATAAAGACTGCAAAGCTCCAAAGAAAAAAAGAGATGAGCAACAAGAGAAAAATCAAGAAGCAAATGTAACAGGTGATGTGTTACAAGATGCTTTGATTCTTTCTGTAGATAATGTTTCCGAGTCTTGGGTAGTAGATTCAGGGGCTTCATTTCATTCCACACCCCATAGGAAACATTTTATAGATTATGTTCAAGGTGATTTTGGATAGGTTCATTTGGGCGATGATGCACCATGCAAAATTGTTAGAATGGGTAATGTACAAATAAAGCAAAAGAATGGAAACCAATGGTTATTGAAAGAGATAAGCCATGTACTAAATCTAAGGAAAAATATAATTTCAACAGGGAAGTTGGCAAGTGAAGGTTGTATATCTATATTTACATATAAGGCATGGAAGTTCACCAAAGGATCATTGGTGATGGCAAAAGGAGAGAAGGTAGCTACATTGTATTTATGTATTGGAAATACTAACTCTTCTATCTCTTTAGCTTCTACAGGACTGGATACAACATTGTGGCATCATAGGCTTGGACACATGAATGAGAAGGGGATGCAGATACTTCACAAAATAAAAAAAATTCCAAATCTTAAACAAATCGATTTGGATTTCTGTGAGCAACGTGTTTATGGAAAACATAAGAGAGTTGGATTTCTCAGAGTTGGAAAGGTAAAGAAGAATGAAAAGTTAGAGCTTGTGAATACAGATGTATGGGGACCATCTCAAGTATCATCTCTTGGTGTCTCTCATTATTATGTTACTTTTATTAATGATGCAACTAGAAAAACTTGGGTTTATTGCATTCGACAAAAATATGATGTTTTTGATACTTTTAAGAAATGGAAAGCTTTGGTTGAGAATGAGACAGGAAAAAGGTTGAAGTGTCTTAGATTAGACAATGGAGTTGAATACTGCAACAAGGTGTTTGATGATTATTGTTCATACCATGGGATTCATAGAGAGAATATAGTTCCAAGAACACCGCAAGAAAATGGTGTGTCAGAAAGGATGAACAGGACAATCATGGAGCATGCAAGGAGTATACGATTGCATGCAAGGTTGCCCTTACATTTTTGGGCAGATGTTGTAGATATTGTTGTTTACTTTATAAATAGAGGAACTTCAAGTTCTTTGGATGGTGGAATTCCAGAGGAGGCATGGACAGGTAAAAAGGTAAACTATTCATTTATGAATACTTTCGGTTGTGAAGTATTTGTCCATATTGATAAAGAAAATAGAACAAATCTTGAAGTAAAATCCAAGAAGTGTACCTTTATTGGATATTGTGTTAATAATTTTGGTTATCACTTATGCGATTATGAAAATCACAAAATCATTAGGAGTAGAGATGTAATATTCAATGAGAAGTTCATGTACAAAGATCAGTTGCAGGGAAAGAAATAGGAAAAAGAAAAACCAGAATACACAGTGCTTGATGAGATCACTGAAAAAGAAATTCCAGAGGTACTAGAAAATAAAAATGTACAACAACATGAGCAAAAGGTACCTTAAACTCCTGCAAGTGTTGTTAGAAGATATATCAAGTTAAGTAGACCCCTTGAACGATACTCTCCTTCATTATATTATTTATTGTTGATTGATTATGATGAACCAGAAAGTTATGAAGAGGCAATGCAGGTAGACACTGAAAGGAAGTGGGAGCAAGGTATGAAAGAGAAAATGGATTCATTGGTAAATAACTAGACTTGGGACTTGGTTCAGTTGCCTGCAGAAAAAAGATCACTGCAGAATAAATGGGTTTACAGGTTGAAGGAAGAAGATGGAGGAAAAAAGTGGTACAAGGCTAGACTTGTTGTAAAGGGGTTTGCACAAAAGAAAGGTATAGATTTTGATGAAATATTTTCTCCTTTTGTTAAAATGACTTCAATTAGGACTATTTTAAGTCTTGTGGCAGTAGAAGATTTGCATCTTGAACAGTTAGATGTAAAAATAATTTTTCTCCATGGGGATTTGGAGGAAGAGATTTATATGCAGCAACCACAGGGGTATGAGGTCAAAGGAAATGAAAATTTGGTATGCAAGTTGAAGAAGAGCTTGTATGGCCTAAAGCAAGCTCCAAGGAAGTGGTATTTGAATTTTGACAGGTTTATGACAGAACAAGGTTATAGTAGATGTCATTTTGATCACTGTGTTTATTTTAAAAGGCTAGAAAATGGAATTTATATTATCTTGCTATTGTATGTAGATGAGATGCTTGTTGCAGGGTCTACTATGCAGGATATAAATGTGCTCAAGAAGAAATTAGCTAATTCATTTGTGATGAAGGATTTGTGTGTTGCAAAGAAAATCCTTGGTATGAGAATAACAAGAGATAGGAAAAATCGCAAATTGACATTGTCTCAGGGTGAATACATAGAGAAGGTGTTGGAGAGGTTTAGAATGCAGAATGCAAAACCAGTTAGTACACCTTTGGCGAGTCATTTCAAATTAACCAAAGAAATGTGTCCCAAGACATAGGAGAAGATAGAATACATGTCTAGGGTCCCTTATTCATCAACAGTTGGCAACTTGATGTATGTGATGGTTTACACAAAACCAGATATTGCACATGCAGTGGGAGTTGTGAGCAGGTATATGAAAAATCCAAGTAAAGAAAATTGGGAGGCAGTAAAGTGGATTCTCAAGTATTTGAGAGGTACTTCTACTCATGCATTATTTTTTGGAGGTTCAAACATTGTTCTACAAGGATATGTTGATTCAGATATGGAAGGTGATAAAAATAGCAGGAGGAGCACCACAGGGTATGTTTTTACTATAGGTGGAACATCAGTAAGTTGGATTTTAAAACTACAAAAGGTTGTTCCACTTTAAACAACAGAAACAGAGTATGTTGTTTCTATAGAGGCTAGTAAAGAAATGATTTGGTTACATAGGTTTATGGAGGAATTAGGAAAGAAGCAGGAGAATAGCAGGTTGTACTGTGATAGGGAGAGTGTCATTCATCTTGCAAAGAAATTAGCCTTCCATTCGAATACTAAGAATATACAACTCAGGTACCAATTCATATCATCCTTCTTGCAAGATGGACATTTGAAGTTGGAAAAGATACATACTAGCCAGAATCCTACAGACATGTTAACAAAGGGAGAAATTGAGTTCCTTCTCAGTTTCAGTTGGTCTTCAAGAATGAAGGTGAAGATGAGAAATTTTTCAGGTTCAAGAAGGATCATAGTCTAGTAGATACAACAGCAGTGGAGTTGTTATCAGTCTCCAAGTGGGAGATTATTGGTTGTGGAGCCTAATTATCTTCTTGAGTCAGAGGTCTTTGTTTTCAATCATGCTTATACCCCATGAAGACTATACACCTCTCCACGCGAGGGGGTTGTAGGGGGGCTTTCTCCCCCTGCGGGGTCTGGGGGCCAGTGGGCCCCCGACGAGGTTCAAGGGGAACATCCTGCGATGGGGGTTCGTGGGCGAAGCCTGCGAAGGAAAAATTTCCTTGTAAATGTATATTGTAATTTCATAGTCAATTTTGATTGTTCACCATTAAGTCAGAAATATGACGGTATAGATTATGTTAGGTTTTTTTGCCCTAGAAGTCAACCCTCTTTTATGAGGGAATTGGATTGTGAGTGATAATCATGTGAGAGAAAGAAGAGGAAGTTATAGCGGGTGTGTTGTAGGTTGTATCCCTTCATTTTGTTGGATAATAAAAAGGAAGTACTTGGAAATTTCTTTGGTGGACGTAGCCCACACTGGGTGAACCACATATATCTGTGTCTCTATTGTATTTTGTATCTTTTGTGTTTTATTTCCGCATTTGTTTTATTTTATTGCTTCGCGATCTTGTTTTTCTAACACCCACATGACTTATCTAGAAGGTCAAAGAAGTCAAATTATTCTAGAAGCTCCTAGAAGAAGTTGACTAGTCAAGTGAGTGAAACTAGGAGTTAATCATGGGTTAAGTTGTTGCAATAAGAAAATAATTAAAAATAAATTAGTTGCAACTAGAAGTGGATAATTTACTATTTGTAGCAAAGTGGGTTAGAAATGGACAAGTGGCTATAAGTGGGTTATCGAAGGAATTGGGTTAAGTTGGTTAGAAGGTAACCCCTCGAGGAAGCTACATGGAAGTATAAATAAGAGAGAAAGGCTCTACTATTAGCACCTATTGAGCACATTGAATATCTATTATTGTGTAAGGTTTATTGCAGGTACTCATTGATGCATCTGAAGTTGTAAAATTTTGAGGTAGCACGAAGGGTTGATGGCGAAAGTTTCGAAATTACAGAAAATACTGAAAAAAAACCTAGTTTTTGAGGTGTACGCGGGCTGCAGTGGAGAAGGGCGAGTATGTACACGGTTTAGTAGTATAATAGGGCGTGTACATAAGGGTAAAGCCCTAAAAACTTGAGAAGATGAAGATTCCAGATCTTTAGAGTCTGAAAGCAAGCTCCCATGAAGGTCTACAGTGATCAAGTACATCATATATATCTATTGGTACAAAAGGTATGTCTTATTTCTATAAGTAGTTGGGTTTCGTTGTCTACATGAGAAATGGTTGTGGGGGTTTGAGGATTTTCCCTAGAGAGATTAGTGGTTGCATGGGATTTTTTGTATAAGTCAGATCTACAGAAATACAGTGCCGGTATAATCAATATTTATCATTGATACACCTTGTTAGTGTTGAGGTGCATCTTGTATTTCTTGGCATACGGTTAATGGTTTTTTTGGTACATGGTTGAGAGCTTGTATTTTTTAAGTGGTTGATGTATTGAGAGGTTGTATATCATAAAGGGTTTGATGTCTAATTCATGTGAGGGTTATTATACTTGTTTATGATTATACACACTTGTATGGCACATGATTAGAGAGATATAGAAGTATTTGGTTAAAGGATATGTATGAAAATGTATGCATAGGGAACAGTTACAGTCTGGACATAGTGATAGGTTGCAGGTTGATATGATAGAGGCTGCAGAGGGTCAGAGTTTTTCAGGAGAGAGAAAACCCTAGTCTTCATAAGGAATACGCAATCTGCAGAAAGATAGGCCGCATACATATGCGGGTTGCAGTATATATAGGGTGTGTACATACACATGTTGCATAATAGATAGGTCATGTATCTATTGGTTTTTTGTTGGTATAGACTGAGTACAGGTATAGGTTGATTACAAGGCAGTGATACAGGTTGGTTATAGGTTAGTGATACAAGTTTACAATGGTATATCTCACAGTGACAGTGTGACAATGGTTCAATCATTTTACTTATACTTCAGGGCGGCAAGACAGGGAAAGGATAGGTGGATGTAGCCACCTTCTAGTTTTATCCGGATAACATAGGGGGTTGTAGCCTCCTTCTGGTTGTAGCTAGAGAATTGAGGATTTGTAGCTTCCCTCAAGTTGTAGCCTGAAAATATAGGGGGTCAGAGCCTCCTTCCAGTTGTAGCTGGAGAACAAAGGAAGTTGGTGCTTCCAATGAATGTAATTATTAAAGACATATAAGACAAATCATTTTGTGGTTTTCTCTCACATTGGGTTTCCACGTAAATATACTGGTGTACTATGTTTGTGTATGATTTTTCATTGTTCATGGTTTATTTACTCTGCACTTATTGGATGATAATGCTATATTGATCATAAAGATAAATAACATTTGCACATTGTGGTTAAAAGGATTTAAAATCTCTATTACTTATTCACCCCACCCCCCCTCTCAGTAATCCAACAATAGTAAACGAGCATCATCAAAAGTGCTCTTGAAACAAGTGGAATACAAGAATCATTATGAAACAAATATAGAGAAACATCCAATCATTTGTAGAACTTTGACTCACCTACTAAAAGTTGTGGTGTATATACTTTTTTGCTTCAAAATTCATTTGAAAGTAAGAGAACATATACATCATATAACTGGAATTTAAGAAAAAAAATCCATTTTCTTTAACAAAGTCAAACGAAATAATGTAATTAATCTCATATAAAACTCCACTTTTCAAATCTAAATCAAAATAAAGAAATATGAAAGATCATTACTTTGCCTAATGTGTAGCTTGAAAAACTAAAATAAAGCCAGTCTCTTATAAATATTTGTAATGCAGTTAGTTCATTGTACGTATGATCCATAAATGAGGGACTTATAGCCCACTCACTTCACCAACACAGAATCTACCATGCATAAATAACTTCTAATCTCTATTTTCATTCTTGTACATGAATTTTATTCTTTGTAATAACCTATTCTTGGGTGTAACCTACACACATCAAACTCTTAACAACACAATAGCAATCAAGCCAACAAAAATCAAGACACTGCAAATACTTTGTCACTGATAAATTTGTATAGTCTTCTTTGGAAAGGTAGTGTCCAAGTAAGAACGTGGCTTTAGGAGTCTTGTAATGTATTCAAGTTGTAAGTGTATCTCCCACGGAGCTTTTGAGTTATTCAATTCATGAAGGTCTTTAAATCTAAATGATGTTGACTGTGTTTTTTTCAAAATAGATATTTAGGGCTTCTTCACTCAATACAATTCTGAGTGCAACTTCCCCACACCATGTTCTTCAATGGCATGTAAGGATCGGTTTGTTGGTTGACTTTGTAAGGCCAAGGAAAGTGCCAATGGTGGAAACAAGTTACACAAATATTATTGTGTGGAGTCTCTTTTAGCTTGATGAAGTACAAGTCATAATTAGTTCTATACTCCTAAAAGCTATCAAATTGTACCTAATATAAAAGTTGTTACTTTAGTAAGTCATTAGATATAAGAATATACTACAAGAACACTCCAATAGTGTCCTCTTTCCTCAAGTTGAGTGCACCACTGCTACTAAGAATATCATATGAAGCCTCAATAAAACACCAAAGACAAGAGGCTCAATCCTTGAATGAGGTTCCAAGGAAATCTCTTTCCACTATCATTTTCAATCTGGGTGAACATTGATGGGCTAAACGAACCAAAATACTTCAATAGCCATTTTCGTTAAACCAAAATTGACCACATTTACAAACACAATAATTGTATGAAATTTGATCAAATGAAAGAAATGTGAAGCCTTGTGTTATATTGAAAATGAAAAATCTTCTTGCTACATATCAAACCACCTTTTTTTCATATAATGAATTCATGTGCCATCCAAATTAATTATCAATAAGACAACATGAGGATGAATATAATGAACTCATGTGCCCATCCAAATTAATTATCGATAGGACGACATAAGGATTACTCAACGACTTTCAATCTCAAAAATGTCCCCTTGGGAAAGGCAAGGTAGAGCTTGTACACAAGTGATTGAACTCTCAAGGAATTATTATCAGAAAATTACCCCTTGGGAAAGGCAAGGTAGAGCTTGTCCACAAGTGACTAAACTCTCAAGGAATTATTACCAACAATTGTTAGAACCATAGTTGGTTGATAATAATAATAATAATCTATTTTTAAGGTCACGGCTAAGCCACACCAAATTGGTGTATGAGACCCCCTTGTTTGTGGGACAAGGGACCCCCTCCGCCTAGCGATTTGACTGGTAAAGTCTACAGAGGTATACATACCCTACCCCCCTCAGGATTTGAACTTGTGATCTCTTAGGAGGAAACACATGTTCTTAACCATTAGGCAAATATTTTGAGGCATAAGGTGCCTTTACTTGCAAAACAACATTCTCCTTTCTCAACTTTAATAAGAAATTTGATGATGGAAGGCTATCGGAGAGCGTTCTAAATAGGTCATTGGGTATAATGGCCTAACCACCATTTGGAAAATGCATAGGCAACAAAATTAAAATGCCCATACAAACAAGTATCTCCAATGGAATGCATACAGCCACACAAGGGATGTGTGTAGCCTACTAGTCGACTTAACAGTCCCAAGAAAATAGTTGTTAAAACAAGCAATGGAATCTTGAAATTTAGCTGGAAAAGAAAAGTAGGGCAACAATCATATTATTACAACCATTGTTTTCTTAGACTCCATAGATGGATGACATGTAGTTGTTGGATTTATCCAAGAACTAAACAAAATGATCCACAATGATGAATTATGAGCAATGAATTAACAAATACTTCAAATACTTGGGTGATTTGATAGTTGGGAGCATTAAAAATGGAAATTCATAATGTAGAAATATGAACTCGTCTATGACACAAGATGTGTGAAAAGAGTAGCTCAATAGGCCCTATGAACATTTAATCCCAGTAATCACTAACACTTAAGCTAATGAATAATAAATACATTCCATTAAACTATAGATAAATCTATATGATAGACAAAATCAATTACATTATAGATATAATAAATACATTCCATTAAACTATAGATAAATCTATATGATAGACAAAATCAATTGCTATAGATGTGTATCATACCTCCAATGATATATTTTTGTTTTTACTGTTAGATGCCTCTAACTCCTCTAAATCCAACAAGAAGCCAATCTTGGCTAGTGGAGTGGGTGGGGTCACGAGTGGCAGGGAAAGTGCCTATAACTTCTTTATGGATTTTATTTGAGTAACAATAATAATGGATTTAGATTTCATTAACTGTATTTTGTGTGATTGAACTATGTCTTAGTTTTGAGGCATATTTGTTGTTTTTTATCCTTTCGTCTTCCAGAAAATGCCAACACAAACTATAGAGTCCTATGATGGAAACAATATATGATAGGGTAGATAGGTTAGCAACAAGGAAAGACACATGTCGTGTCTGCATTAATCAAAACTTGTAGCAGTTTTTCAAGCATTGCATCTTCAACCATTACATTTACATTTCCATTTGATTTGATAAGGATAATATCGTGACAATAAGATGAACCTGAACATGCTTACATATATGACAAGTGTTGAGGGAGGCATGGTATATTATACCAAAGGAGGCATGGTATACTATACCAAATGGTCTTGAATGATCAAGTATAGGGTAGAACATTTTCCTAACTTTGACATAAATGTTATTTATTAAATAGTTTTGGAAGACAAGTATTGGGTGGAACATTTGTACCAAATGGTTTTGGATGACCAAGTATTGGGTAGAACATTTTCCTAACTTTGAGATAAATGTTATTTATTAAATAGTTTTGGATGACCAAGTATTGGGTAGAATATTTTCTAATTTTGACATAAATGTTATTTATGTTTTTAATATTTACATTTTTTTTTATGTGTACTTATTATTTAATGTATGTATGTGTGTGTTTTAAATGTATTTATATTTATTATTTTTAGATATGTGTATGTGTTTGAGAGTGGTGTTTCTTATTAGTTCTTGTCGCATAGAGGGATTATAGTGATCGATAATTCGTTGACTTCATATTAGTTTGTCCTTTGACCATAAATATTTGTATAATATCTATTGTTGGAGCTAGTGAACTAAAAACATTGATTTTTATATAATAAAAGGTACCATATATGTAATGATCTGATTCGATAACAGATTGGAGGTCTTATTATCGGCTTCGCTATTCCCAATGTTTTATATGTTAGAATATCCAAACTTTTTGATCATATACAGTCTTTTTGAATCATATATTTTTCTTATGCATTGCTTGAAGGTGGATTAATGCTAGCATTAGTTCGAATGTTTGTCTTAGCATTTTCTGCTAGCTAAATTTATCCCAATGTTTGATATGCTAGCATATCCAAAGTTTGTCCTTCGAATACATTCTCTATTGTTCGAACTATTGTTACTAATGTTATTTTCTAATAAATTATAATAAATGTTTTTTTGGTACATAAGAGACCTGCCACACTGCATTCTTTCTTAAATGTTTACAGAGTATTTTTTACAGAATTAAATGTTTACCTAACAGGCTTCGCAACGTTAAATGTTTACTTAGCAGGCTTGTTACAATACATTTTCTTCCGGGTTTTTTTTTATATGCAATGTTCTCTGCAGTCAATTTGGGCAAAATTGTGCTTCAGCGGCATTGTTGGTTCACTGGTTCATACTTGCTTCTTGCATCTCCACTGATTTCTTATTTGCATGTTGTTCTTGTTCTTGTTTGTCTATTTGTCTTGTTGCATTTTGAACGTTTGGGGTTCTGCAACCGCGATTGGAACTGTGGCATTCCTGGTCGACTCGTTGGTGCTTGCTTCTTTGTTCATTGGATGTTTCTTATTGTTGTTTGATTCAACTTTGCAGGGTTCGGGTCCTGCGGCTACAGTTGGTCTTTTTGGTGCTTCTTAACTGGGTTGTTATTTGTTGCTTGCTCTTGTTTGCCTAAGCTTTGCAATGTTGGGGTGTTGCATCTACAGTTGGATCTGTTGTTACATTGTTTTACAGTTGGCTCCCCATAAAATACTATTAAGATAAAATAACATGCAAAATTTTGCAATCAATGTAAATTGCATCTCTTACGGCTTCAACCAGAGTTTGTTGGGCTCCAACTATATTTCATAGTTGGCAATGCTTTTTCCATGGTTTATGTCTTACTATGGTTTCATAGTTATGAGAGTAAGTGTTGTTGTATGAGCGATATAGTTATTCTCTCCCTTTTTTTTTCCTCTTGTAAACTTTCACATTTTTTACCTTTTGTTCTTCTGCTCTTTTATGCGTTTCTGGATTTATACTCTCTCACGTTTTTGTGCTCGCGGGTTCCCAGTGTGGCGAACTGACAAATCATTATCTCCAGCTATTTATTCACATCACGATTCCGACGGACCGTCATTCGGTTGCATACTTAGCCAATTTTATGAACGTGGCTTCGTGGATAGGTGCTATCGAACTATGGTAACTCGTGTTCGGTGTATACATCTTGCACCCAGAACTTCCGTTCTCTACAATTCGACCCCGCACTCCTCGAACTCGCAACCCTGCCTTTTCCTATGATGAGTCTGTTTGTCCGACCTGCCTTTCCATACTTATTCAAGTTTTCAAAGTTTCGCGGGTTCACGTGTTCTCGGGTTCAAAAAAGTTTAAAATCATTTTGTCGCTCCCCTCCATCCCCGCGACCTTCCTCCCTTCCCAATAAACATTAATTATGCTTTCAAAAGTGACAACCGACCAGACAGGTTCGAATATATTGACTTTAATAAGCGGAAATCTCAAGGAAATCTCCCATTAAAATGCATAGACAGGCGAATATTATGGGATCTGATAAAAAAAATTGCCTGCATTTTGAATTTGCAAAAAAAAAATATTGGCTCTTTTAGTTTTTTAAAGGCTTCATCATAGTAACAGTGCAATATTGTACTAACTCGCTACCATCCACGAAGATGTCATCCACAAAGGCCTTGACGTCATGTCCCTCTTTAATACTGTGCATATGTTAGATGTCGTCAGATTTGAGAATCTGCTCGGAATGGGAATTTTATTACGTGTTATTAGTCACTATTCAGCGCACATATTCAAAAATATTGACATTAATAAGCAAAAAGATCGAGGGAATCTGTCATTAAAATGAATTAAACCAAAATCAAGGGAAGATCATACTGTCATCCTCCAACGTTGCATTTAAATACTTATTGCCATTTCTCTCTATCATCAAAAAGTTGGGATTTAGGGTACCTTCTTTCTAATCTTCATGATCATGGACATGTAAGACAACTTAGAGATGTCATTGAGGCCCAAATGAAAGAAGAGAGAATGGTTTTATGTGACGTTAGCTTTGAGCCAAAAAAAAAACTATGTTATCCAACAGAAACTCGGACAAGGAAAAAAAAAAAACAAGTATCTTCCAGTTGGTGTTCTCCATGTATTTGAGTCTTTGGTTGGTTGAAAAGCCTGCCTGGTGATTTGTTTGTTGATATTCTTTGTTTTCTTGCTAGGATTTGGAATGGATTTTCAGGCCACCTACAAAATGCTTCTTCGTTGAAGTATATAGTTTCTTCCAACAACACAGATTTGGCGAGTGTATTGAATTCTGCAGAGCACACAATAATTTGTCTCTGTTAGAGGATCGCACTTACCGTGGCTTGAAAAAGGATCTGTAATATTTAGAAATGACGCAAAATATTACTCCATTCGCGAATGTACCAAGAAGTCGGTAAGAGAAACTGTATGGATGGATAAAACGACATACTAAAATTACAGAAGTTTCTATTTCAAAGTTTGTTGAGCTACTTCTGGGTGTGGTAACAGACTTGACAGAAATCCATGTTCTTTGTCAAAGTTTGTTCACTGTTCTCTGGATGTAGTTACAGACTCCACATACAATCAATTGTTTATCGCTACTGCACATTTTTTATTTTACTACTTCTACGCATATAACTAGACTATGGACTTTGCAAAATTTTCTAAGGATTACTTTATACTACCACCTTATGCAAGAGGTTTCGTGTGTTCAGGTAATGATTTGGTTTATGAAAATCACCTTTTACTACCACCTTCATGTAATCATCTTATTTCATTCTTTAGAAGAGACCTTAATGTAGTGTGTTTCCAGATCTGTTTCAACCTAATGTCAATCTTCATGTTGTTTCCCTTTCGTTGGATGGGGAAAATGCATTTCTTCTGTTGCAGTTTAGGCGATATTTTATAAAAAAAAATGTTCAGACCACACAATTTCTTTTTTTTTTAAATATATAACAATGTATTTTTTTGAACAGACGCATGTTCGAAAAGTTTTAGGCATTATTTGGGGTTCACGTCCTTCAAGGATGTTAAGTAATCACACAATTAATATTGTTTGTGCCAATGCAATTGAGTCGTCGTCCACTATGGAAATTGCATTAACACTGCAATGTTAGATAATAGATGTCTGGCATGTGCCTAATTTCAAGTTCATTATCACATAGGACACCCAACGTCCAAAGATTTATGGACTCAAACCAACATTGTAGATTTCGTGAGAAAGCAACACTAAAGTCGATGTTCTTTGCAAGTCTGAAAATGCTACAGTTTAAGTACTTTGACAATGACATCCCTGCTTGTTCACCGCATTGTCGTAGTGTAGTCAGTAGCATTGTTCCCATTGCCACCACCAATGTCAATGTCTGAGGCCGAAGCTATCTAGAGCCTGGGGTCACCGCCTATGTGGATGCCTGAAGGTGAAACTACCTGGATCGAAAGTTGATTGTATGTCGAGTCTCTTGCTACATCCAAAGGTCGCTCAACACTATTTGACACATAAATTGGTTGTATGTCAATTCTATTACAAATTTGGCATAAAACATTCTATAATTTCATAATATTGATTCAAACGCCCATACAGTTTCTCACATTGATTGGTATCCAATTTTATAATTTCCTACTAAGTGTATTCGGGCATGGAGTAATATTTGGCGTCACTTCCGAACATTCCATACCTTTCTGTTGGCCGCCATGTCTGCCACCCCTACGAGTAAAGATATATCCTGATGCGATCTGCAGCATTTGATACACTTGCCAGGCCTGTGCTACCAGAAGAAGTCATGTGCTTCAATAGAAGAACATTTTGCATCTAGCTTGGACGTTCCTTCCAATTTACTGTAATAAAACAAAGAAGTTCAACATACAAATATTCAGGGAGGATTTTCAACCAATCAGATGATCGAATACAGGAAGAATAGTAGTCACAACATACTTGAATTTTTTTTATGTCTCGGCCTTTGTTTCCTAACGGGATTTGTTTCCCCCATAATTGACGTCACATAAAACAACTCCCTCGACTTTGAATTGGGCCAGAATCGCATTTCTAAGTTGTCTTGGATGTCAATGGTCAAGAGCATTACAAGGAAAGCACCTTAAACCCCAAGTTTTCGACGACAGAGAAAAATTAATACTTAACAAAGAATGGAATGTTGAATAACTAGCCAATGCAAGCAGGCCATATCTAGAAGAAACAAGCTATTCAAAAAACTGGGATAGATCAAGTTGGTAGCACCAATTAAGTCCAAGACCCGAAATTGATATTCAACTCGTTGTTTTTTATGAATCAATCATTTGATCGTCAAGAATATTGTCAACAAGCTTCATTATTGTACATATTTTTTATTGGTTGGTGGTAGGCCAAATCGCAGTCATTGTGGAAAATAATCTCAGTTGTATTTTGTAACCCATCTTATTTGAATATAGAATATTTGCGGTTTTATTTTTTTATGGTGTTTTCCAATCTCTCGTATTCTTTTCATTTTATTTTGTACCTTTTTTCTGTGTGTCATTAAACATGGATGACAAGATTTTCTTTCTACTGCCCAGTACTTCAATTTAAATAAAGGCTACTATGTTCGTTCCTTACATTTTACATGGAATAATAATTTGTCATAGGCCATACTTTATCTTGCATATATTGCAGATTCTTCTATTTGATAATATCCATGCATATATACTAATATGAATACTATTGGAATAAATATAAAAACTTTCTCTTGGCCAAAACTTAGCCAATTATCTGGCCATCGGGTCTCGGGTTTGCGGTATCCAACACCTATGTCCCATGTTTCGTCATATACATCTTGCAGCCAAAGAACTTATGTGATCTGCAATTTATGATTTAATTAGTGAGAACTCACCACGGGTTCGAAAAGATTGGCATTAATAAAGGAATAGTAGATTTTATTCTGTGAGATACATAGCCCTTTTCCCATTTGCTTCTTCCCTTCTATTATTGCTTTCTGGTTATATACTTAGTCGTCTTTATATGATCGTGGGTTCCAAGGTTGGCGAGCTGACATATCTTCATCTCCATCTATATCCTCACATGACCAATCTGACCGACCGTTGTTCATTTCCATACTTAGCCAATTTTATGGCCGTGGTTGTCGGGTTGGCACTTTCGAACTATGTTGTTTCTTATTGTGTTATATACATATTGCATTCAAAACTTTCGTGGTTTCAACAAAATTTGAGAACCAAACAACATCCTGCAAATTGGGAGATGATTTGCATTTGAAACAGAAATAATCTATTAATATATATTAATATGAACACTATTGAAATAAATATCAAAACTTTTTCTTGGCCAATACTTAGCCAATTATCTTGCCACTAAAACCTATGTCCCCTATTCCTTCATATACATCTTGCAGCCAAAGAACTTCTATGATCTGCAATTTATGCTTTTACTAGTGAGAACCCAATAGGGGTTCGAAAACATTGGCATTAATAAAGGAAAAATGGATTTTCTACTGTCAGATACTTAGCTCGTTTCCCCTTTTCTTCTTCTCATCCATTATTTCTTTCTGGTTATATACTTAGTCACATTTCTATGATCCCAGGTTGCAGGGTTGGTGGGCTGACATATCTTCATCTCCATATATATCCTCACATGTAGAATCCGACCGACCGTTGTTCCTTTCCATACTTAGTCAATTTTATGGCCGCGGTTTCTGGGTTGGTGCATACGAACTCACCTTTTCTTCTTCTCATCCTTATCTCTTTCTGGTTATATACTTAGTCACATTTCTATGATATCCAGTTCTAGGGTTTATAGGATGACATATCTCCATCTCTATCTATATCCTCACATGACGAATCCAACCAACCATTGTTCCTTTCCATACTTAGCCAATTTTATGGTCGTGGTTGTTGGGTTGGTGCTTACGAACTCGACTGCTTATTGTTCCGTGATATACATCTTGCACTCAAAACATCCGTGATCTACAATTCCACCACGGGCTCCTCGAATACATTAACTTTGCTCAAATTATTTGTCGCTACCTTCCATCCCCACTAACTTCGTGTCCTTCCTAACATACATTAAATATGATCTTACTAGTGATAATTGAACACATTGGTACGAAAGAATTGGCACCCGGTCCTTGGCCATATACAAATTGACCACTAGACTCCGACATCATCCCCTCTTCTGTGTTACACATTATGCACTCAAATGTTATGAGCTATACAATTTGGTCGTCGGGGCCTCGCGTCTTCTGGGGAAACATTGTCACCCTATTTTGGATCCTTGTGTTGGCAGGTTCATGAAATCTCCAACTCCTAGTCATTGTTTCTTGTTCTTCCCATCCTTGTACTTCTTTCCAGATATACAACACCAAAGGTTTAATACTAAAACGACATCATGAAAAAAATGTAAAGATCGTCATTAATAAGGAAAAGTCTCGAGAACCAACCATCCCTACAGAACTTGTCCAGAAACATGCAAAGAAGATATTGCCAAGTAATGGAAAAGCTATTACAAATTTCAATATATTAGCAAAAAAAAGTCTCGACCAGCATTTCCCTGTTCCATACTTGGACACTTTTTCGATTGCGGGTTCTCGGATTGACGGCCTCAAAATTGTGTTTTGAATCTTCCGCAAGTTGCAAAGAGTGCCCGGAGTTCCAAAATATACAATTTGTTCATTGGAATGTATAAAAACTCTTAATTTTTCCTCTTTTCCCCCCCTCTATTATCCCTTTGTGGTTCTATATTTAGTCACATCTATATGATCACGGCCTCATGGATTCGCAAATTGGCAACTCTTTATCTATATCTTCACACCATGAGCTCGACCGACTGCGGTCCCTTTCAATACTTAGCCAATTATCTGATCACCAGATCCTGAGTTTGTGGTATCCAACACTTATGTCCCTTGTTCTGTCATATACATCTTTCACCCAAAGAACTTCCGTGATCTGCAATTTATGCTTTTACTAGTGAGAACTCACCAGGGGTTCGAAAGTATTGGCATTAATAAATGAAGAGTAGATGTTCTTCTGTGAGATACTTAGCCCTTTTCCCCTTGTCTTCTTCTCATGTATTATCGCTTTCTAGTTATATACTTAGTCACCTTTCTATGATCGCGGGTTCTAGCGTTGGTCGGCTGACATATATTCATCTCCATCTCTATCCTCACATGAAGAATCCAACCGACCGTTGTTCCTTTCCATACTTAGCCCATTTTATTCCTGCGATTGTCTGGTTGGCGCTTTCGAACTCAGCTGCTTCTTGTTTCGTGATATACATATTGCACTCAAAATTTTCATGATCTACAATTCCACCGCGGACTCCTTAGCCCTTTTTCCCTTTTCTTCTTCCCGTGTATTATCGCTTTCTGGTTATATACTTATTCGGTTTTCTATGATCACGGGTTCCAGCATTGGCGAGCTAACATATCTTCATCTCCATCTATATCCTCACATGATGAATCCAACCGACCGTTGTTTCTTTCCATACTTAGCCAATTTTATGGCTACGGTTTCTGGGTTGGCGCTTTCGAACTCTGCTACTTCTTGTTCCGTGATATACATCTTGCACTCAAAACTTTTGTGATCTACAATTCCACCGCGGAATCGAACTCGCAAGCTTCACTCTACCACGGTTCACAAATGTTTCAAAGTATCTGTCGCTGCCTTCCATCCCCACTAACTTCTTGTCCTTCCTAATATACATTAGTTATGATTTTACTAGTGACAATTGAACACATTGGTACGAAACAGTTGGCATCCGGCCTTCCGCAATATACAAATTGACTACCGGATTTCGACATCATCCCCTCTTCCATTTTACATATTATGCATTCAAATGTTCCAAGCAATACAATTTGACCATCGGGGCCTCATGTCTTCTGGGGAGACCTTGTCACTCTTTTTTGGATCCTCCTATTGACGGGTTCACGAAATCTCCAATTCTTAGTCATTGTTTCGGGTTGGCACTTTCAAACTCTACTGCTTCTTTTTCCGTGATATACATCTTGCACTCAAAATTTTCATGATCTACAATTTCACTGCGGACTCCTTAGCCCTTTTTCCCTTTTCTTCTTCCCATGTATTATCGGTTTCTGGTTATATACTTAGTCACCTTTCTATGGTCGCGGGTTCCAGCTTTGGCGGGCTGACATATCTTCATCTCCATCTATATTCTCACATGACAAATCCAACCGATCGTTGTTCCTTTCCATACTTAGCCAATTTTATGGTTGCAGTTGTCGGGTTGACGCTTTCGAACTCTATTTCTTCTTGTTACGTGATATACATCCTGTACTCAAAACTTTCCTGATCTACAATTCCACCGCGGACTCCTCGAACTCGCAAGATTCACTCTATCACGGTTCACAAATGTTTAAAAGTATTTGTCGTTGCTTTACATCCCCACAAACTGCATGTCCTTCCTAATATACATTAGTTATGCTCTTACTAGTGACAATTGAACACACTGGTACGAAACAATTGGCATCTGGCCCTCCGCAATATACAAATTGACTACCGGATTCTGACATCATCCCCTCTTCTATGTTACAAATTATGCATTCAAATGTTCCGAGCGATACAATTTGACCGTCAGGGCCTCACGTCTTTTGGGGAGACCTTGTCACCCTATTTTGGATCCTAGTGTTGATGGGTTCACGAAATCTCCAATTCTTAGTCACTGTTTCCTGTTCTGTCCATCCCCGTACTTCTTTCCAAATATGTAACACCAAAGGTTTAATACTAAAACGCCATCATGCAAAAACCATAAGGATCATCATTAATAAGACAAATTCTCGAGGACTAACCATCCCTACAAAACTTGTCAAGAAACATGCAAAGAATATCTTTTCAAGTAAAATTTCAATATATTAGCGAAAACAAGTCTGGGTCAGCATTTCCCTATTCCATACATGGACACTTTTTCGATTGTGGGTTCTCGGATTGACAGCCTCAAAATTGTGTTTGGAATATTCCCCAACTTGCAAACAATGCCCGAGATTCTGCGATATACAATTTGTCTATTGGAATGCCCCATCACGAGCCCAACCATCCATCGTTCCTTTCAATACTTAGCCCCAATTTGGCTGTATTTCCATGACATTGTACATTTACTGTGTATCCTTGTTTTATACTTCAAAAAAATTTCGATTGCAAGTTCCCGGACCAATGGGCTCAGAATTGTGTTTCCAATGTTCCATGACTAGCAAGTAATGCTCGGAGTTCTGCAATATACAGTTTGTCCACGGGAAAGCATCATCATGCTCGAGATATACAATTTGACCCTCGGGCCCTCACCTCTGTTGGATGTATCTTGTAGCCCTATTTTGAAGCGTCAACAACTGCTTTCGATAATTAGCCATTCCTTACTTGTTGTTTCGTGTCCCCACCACCTTCCTACTTCTCTTTGGAAATGAAATCGGTAAGCTTTAATGCTAAAAATTTGTTGTGAACCTTAAACATGTCATTAATGACCATCCTCTCTTCTGTGGTACAAATTTTGCATTCAAGTCCCAAAACACACAATTTGACATTCAGGAAGTCACGTCTCCTGGGGAACCATTGTCGCCTTGATTTTGAGGCTCGTCTGATGGCTTTCCATACTTGCCCATTTCATGGAATCTCTTTCGCGGCTCCTCGGGTTGGCAGGTTCACAAAATCTCCAATTCTTAGGCATTGTTTACTGTGCCTGACCAAGGATTACTGCCAATACTTCATCATGCAACATCTGTACTGACCGCCATTAAAAAGAAAAAACATAGACGAGACAATGAAATTTAATTAAATCTCGACTCGTCAAATTGAAATTAATTTCTCTTCTCTTATTTTCTCTTTATGGGATATATATTACAAGTTTCAATATATTAGCGAAAACGAATCTACCCAGTCGTGTCTTTATTCCATACTTAAGCCATTTTTTTCGATTGCGGGTTCCCGGATAGGAGGGCTCACATTTGCACCTCCATTGTTTTGTGTCTTGCAAACATTACCCGAACTTCCGCGATATACAAATTTCCCTCTGGACTGTCCTATCATACCCTCTTCGGTGTTACGCGTATTGCACTCAAAAAGTTCTAAGACATACAATTTGACCCTCGCGCCCTCACCTCGAAAAATTGTACCTTGTAACCCTATTTTGAAGCCCGCCCGACCGCTTTCCATAATTAGACACTCATTAACTATTGTTTCCCATCCCTGCGACTTCTATACTTCTTTCTTAATATGCAATTAGAAACCTTTCATGCTAACAGCTCACCATGTAGGAACCATCAACATTGTCATTAATGAGCAAAACGCTCGAGGAGATCTCCCATTAATACGCATTAAACCAAGATTTGTGGATATTTATGTTGTCCCTTCCGATTGTTCATCTCAAACATGGGTCGTCGCGTTGGACCCTTCAAGAAATCTACAATGCTTGATGGCTCATTGTCGTATGCGCCATGTTCGCAATTCTATGTGTGCAATTACTAGTCTTTAATGTTAACGACACATCATGCAACAACCATCGAAATTGTCATTAATGAGTGAAAGTCTCGAGGAGATCTCCCATTCACATGCATTGGACCAAGATTTGTGCAACATTATATCATCCCTTCCAAATTTTCATTTCATTCATCGTCTGAAGAAAACAAACGTTCTTGTAAACTTATGGCAGTAGGTCGACAACAGTTTTGTGGAGATACAGTAAATATCTTTGGACCTCAGGACCAAAACTTCCAGTGGTCTAGGGCATACTTTTACTATTCATCCCGTTCCGCCCAGAACGAAGTGATTTGGACCTCTGGAATCACTGGTGCAGGCTGCGTCCCTAAGGTTTTTGACTGTAAGGAGGTGGTCTCTTAGTGCACCGAAAAATATATTCCAAGCCAAATAATTATTCCACTGCGTGACCATTCTCATGTTTCTTTGTCACCTTAGGTCTTCCACAAGATGTTAAAATTCTCGAAGCCAACATTGACATTCAGAGAACAAGACTGCAAGCAATTCCTAGAAAAACATGATAGCGGGTTGGACATCTTGCCGAGTTCCTCGAAGAACTGATAGCAGTTCCTGAAGATATCACAAAGTTGCAGGTAAGTTCCTTTAGAAATCCATTTCAGGAAATTGCTTGGTTGTTTACAAGAATAATGGGATAGGCATCCACGACAAGCATTTCCCGTACAATTATTTATATTTTGTACTTCACAGTCAAGGAACAATTCATTTCCGATTGGGGGAAGCTAATTTCCATTTAAATCTGTTCCCATTTGTCACTATTCAAAGAATCAAATCAATTTTATATGTCATCCTACTTGATTTTCACAATAGTGCATTGTTGTCTGTTTCCAAAATTGTCTCTCTCTAAGAAAATAAACTGTGGATTCGACCCAGTAACATTCTGGTACCAAGCCTTGTGGAGGCACAAGGCCTCCCATTGTTTTTATGAATTTTTTAATGACTTTGTCTCAGTTTTCAAAGATTTATTGTTAGGGAAGGATGCTCCATGGATGTCTGGCCAGGCAACCAATTTTTTGAACAAGAAGGGCACACTTGAACAAAAGGAAAATCACTGTGTACTAATGGTCTTTGGCTCTAAGGAAAATCTTTCTTTCCTTCCATGCCACATCACAGACAAGATGTTTGTTGCAGAAATAGCAAGGCAATACAAACATTGGTTGGATTTTTTCCATGACAAGAAAAAAAAACAGTTCATTCCTCTGCCCTGGAAAGTCAGGGACTTCGTGTGCAGAAACGTCAACAAGATTGATGAATTCACAGGCCATTTCAAGAACTTGAACCTAACATATGCTAAAAGGCTAAAAGGGTTCGACCCTAATGGGATTTTTCGAGAACATTTACTATCAATTGACTTTAGCAGCTCTTTTATCCATAGACGCCTAACCGAAGACAGGGACAGTGACAACAACAATCATGCTTCTGGCGATTGCGACATAGAGACATTGCAAAGAGAGACTTAATTGTATAGACAACAGGGAAAAGTATCTGGTGAGAAGATTTCCCAGTCCCCCACCAGCACTCCCAAAAGAAAAACATCACGGAGCATCGCTTCAACGGCCCACCCCAGTAACAAAGCAACCCATAAATATTCAAATGGGGGAGGAGATAAGAACCCTCCTCGCACAAAAATTGATATTTCTCACAAAGTTCCACTGACAAAGAAGAGAAAAAACATTGTAGGGAAAGCGGATGAACCCGAAATTGAAAGTGAACATATGCTTGAAATTGAAACGGAGAACATGCACAAAGTTGGTCTCTCCGCAATGGAAATAGTTGAAACCAACATTTTTTATGAAGATGAATCCTTCGTATTCTAGAGCGTTGTTTTTGACAGCCAATCTAAAAATATTGTCATTGAAAAGAGAGATGTAACAAATAGGAAAGGCAATTCTCGCACAGAGATTAACTTTAGGAAAATGTGGTCGTCCCAAATCTCCTATTTCACCGCATAACCTATGATGCTCTCGATGATTCCATTGGAGGAATTGGAGCGGAGAATGCCATACTGAAAGACCACGTCAAGGAATTTGAGGAGGCTTCCATTGCTACCCCAGAGTTTGCCAGTCCTTTAGAAAAAAATGTGCCTGCTACCACTGCAACCAAGATAAAAGTATCCTCCACCATCCTTGCATCATCTAGAGCCCTTGTAGAGAATAACATCAAGAAAAGAATGCAGCTAGTTACTGAAGCATGGAAAACATCACAAAATATAACTTCCTTCCGAAAGAGGGAAAATGATTTGCACGAACATTTGCAGGTGAATTTAAAAAATGATCAACATTTTTGTGAACAAGTGTTGACCTCTTTTTCCAATCATGCCAGCAACACCTTGGATCTGAAAAGAAGACAAGAGAATCTCCCCTCCCCAAAGAGGACCAAACAATTAAAAGCATGCTGGAAAAAGAAAGTTGAGAACCTGGAGCTCATTATCGAATCATGTAAACAAGCCATATTAAAAAGGAAGAATTATTCAAAAACTTGATCCAAATAGACTTAGCCGGAAGTACCAACGAGGTTCAAGACCCAAACTTAATTCTGAAATCCTTGTCAATGACCAAAGAAGCCTTCCATAAACAACTTGTTATTTTAAAGGGGTTGTCTTTCGAAAAGTTTTATGTCATCCTTGAATATCGTGTAGATGAGCTCGAGAGATGGGTATTGGAATATTCGGCACACAATGAAGAAATTGAACATAGTATGCATAGCATTTCAATGGATCTAAGGAAATTAGAAAACAACCTTTTCGACATAAAAATCTAGGATGAAATCAATGTGGCCGCCATGAGAAGCTACATTGAAGGATGGTTCCAACGGAGAATGGACAACCTCATCGAGGAAGGGCAACAACCGGTTGACACGATTATAGCGACCGTCAAAGACGGCAACAAAAATGCATCGGCTTCATAGTAAGTCTATATTGATGTCATCTTGTTTTCTTTATCGATCCAGTTAGTATACCTCTTTAAATAGAAAACTCTAACCAAACACTCATAACTTTGAATTTCTTCTTTTCAGGTCCTCCTCTCTACCGTTGCACACTTCTTCTTTCTACATTCATAATTCTTGTACTTATTTCTTTTTTATGGTCCGCGAAAGCCCCAATCCCAATCTATATGACAAACGCATTTAAATTTCCAGAAAAATGTAACAGACATTATTAATTTTTGATAAATTTCAAAGAAAACTAATTTGAGAATGCTAAATTTTTTGTGTCGAGGAACCTTTGTTGTAGGACATTATTAGTATTCTATTGTATTTGAATGTCTAATGTGTATGCTTCAAAAATATGGAACTTTGATAAATTTCAAAGAAAACTAATTCGAGAATGCTAAATTTTGTGTGTCCAGAAACCTTTGTTCCAGGACATTATTAGTATTCTATTGTATTTGAATGTCTAATGTGTATGCTTCAGAAATGTGGAACTTTGATAAATTTCAAAGAAAAAGAATCCTTTTTTACAAGACATTATTAATATTCTATTGTGTTTTAATGTTTGGAACAGAAACAGAAATATGGAACAGATTCCAGAAATATTTTTTTGATAAGTTTCAAAGAAAACTAATTCAGGAATGCTAAATTTTTTGTGTCCAAGAACTTTTGTTGCAAGACATTCAAAGACCAACATCATAGCACTTTTTTAAATGTTAAATCTTTCCTGTACTATCAAAAAAATTGTATATGATACACACATACTTCGAAGCTATTTTTAGTGTTGTTATCTGCAACATTTTCATGCCTAATGTATTTTACTTTTATGCCTATTCTATTGTATTTGAATTTTTAATGTGTATGTTTCAGAAATATGGAACAGATTCCAGATTTTTGATAGATTTCAAAGAAAACAGGAACCTTTGTTGCAACACATTATTAATATTCTATTGTGTTTGAATGTTTAGTGTGTATGCTTCAGAAATATGGAACAGATCCAACCTTTTCTAAGTACCATGTTTAAACTATATACACCCCAGGAAAAAAATTCCTCATTCACATATTAATGTGAGGCGTCATCTACAAGCCAAATATATTGTGACTGGTCAGTGGCACGCTGCCACAAAGTCATCCTCTGCATGGATACCACATGTACTTCAACTTTCTTCCCACGTGTTTGTACTCAGTCTCGTCGTAGCAGTGCATTTATTCCCATTCCAACCTGGCAGGGACTACGTTGTCATGCAGCGCTTGTTAATATAATGGTTTATTGATTGCACTGTGAATATGCTTGTTTCTTGGCCTTTACCCCCTTCTTTATTGAAATTAAAAAAATAGTGTTCACTCATAGTACTCTACAATACCCTTTTCACATGCTTTCCTAAAAAAATACCCATCACTAAATCATAGACACATAACATATGTGTGTCTTGGAATTGTTTCAATGACATAAATACCTCTATATACAAAAATTATTATTCCACATTGGTTGAGAGAAATAGTCCATTACAACATATAATCTTCAATATACCATGATCCTTATGACAATGGATGTAGCCACAAAGAAGTGGTGTCAAGGATTAATTAATACTCTAGATTTTTGGGGGCATGATGAGTGGGGACTTATGTGAAAATGTATGATGATCCATATTATTAGTATTGTCATTATTCTTGTCTTAGTGGCATAAGCTTTAAACAAACACCTTAATTTGAGTACAAAGTATTATGTATATCTATGATTTATGATGTTGTTTTGTATTGGGTTGATTATTGTATTAAAGATTTAGTTATTTTTATATGAAATTACAAAAAATATTACTATGATATAACTTTGTAATATATTGTAAATATGAAAAATAATAATTATGTTTAAAATTACAAACTAGGTTTAAGAATTAAATGTTTATATCGTCTAGACTTTTTCATGATGAAACTTTTTTGAACTAAATACATATTGTTAAAGATGAATTACAAATTCATGATTGTATATGTTCATTAAACTCATTTTCATTTCTCAACGAGTCTTAATCTTAAATTGTTACCACGAAGTCTATTATGTGGCACTTTTCTATCCATGTATAAAATTTTCAACCATATTCCATAATTCTTGATATGTTTTTGGTATGTAATTTGTTTTGTATATACACTTTTTTTTTTTACAACCTTATTACAGAACGACCAATATCCACCTTATTACATAACATTGAAATTTTGCATGAAATTGAATATACACCATTAAATTTAAAACAATTCAAATATGATGATACATATCTAGCCTCACACAACATTAGGTAACAAGGTGGTTAATATTCACCCTACTACACATGCCTTTTGTCGACCTCACATTTCTCAAGCACATTTTCATAGTGGAGAGAAGGAAACCACATTAATTAACCGCCATTTATGTCGCCTTTGCATATTAAGGTTGAACAATTCGCTTCTCCTATGTGTGCACTTATTTTTTATAATTTGTGAATTGTTGGTTCGCAGCTTGTTCCCTCCATCTTGGCTTCATCCCCTCCATGCTTTGATTAATTAATTTTCTGATTAGTTTAAAATTTATTTATTAAAACTTAAATATTTAATTTTTGTTAAGACAATTAAGAGATGCTTTACGACACTTTCAAGGTGTTGAATGATGGGTGCTTGCCTATTTTGCTAAATAAACATTTTTGGAAAGTTTAAAAGTCAAATTGAGGGAAGTTTAAAAGTCAAAGTGAAATTGTAGACTTCACTTTAATCTTAGGGTATATTAATATTTCATTTAAAGGGGTTAATTTTTGGAAAGGGAACAATTTGTTTATTTATTAGGGGGAATTTGTTTCTTTGTGTGTCCTTCTTACACACTTTACAATTGATTGTTTTTTAAGTTGCCTTCTTACACACTTTACAATTGATTGCATACATATGTGTCCTTCTTACACACTTTACAATTGATTGTTTCTTTAGTTGCCTTCTTACACACTTTACAATTGATTGCATACATATGTATAATCATTGGTTTACTTCCATATACATGATACAATATTGATGATGAAGAAGATTTGCTCGAGAAATGTTGTAAGAAAGAAAAATAATTTCTTAAAAAGGTTTCTTCCTTGGACATTGTTAATAGGTTTTTTTTTTAATGCAATTGCATAGTTGCTTTTTTGTAGGATTTTAATGTGAAAGATCATGTTGAGATTGCTTCATTGGAGGATAGGGTGCTTATAGGAATCTAATGTCCAACTTTGGGATGAAATTACTTCTTTGTAGAATAATAGTACCTGACTTTTAGGAATTAAATATTTTATTATAGGACATTAATACCCAATTTTATGGTGAGGTTAATTCATTGGTGTGGAACTCTCTTATTTAGGTTCATGAGAAGGTTGCCTTGTTTTAGGGTGATAATAATAATAA
>ML787855.1:134401-175845 GCA_009831015.1 Picea engelmannii | reverse complement strand
TATATATATAAAGGGAGTTTAGTTGTGAAAACCCAGACAACTGGCACAATATAAACTCGAATTTTCATTGGAAAACCAAGTCAAATTGGCCAATCAAAATTCGCCAAAAACATTTTTTTTATTACCTTCTAGTTTCATTTACAGCATGCATTTGTACATAACAGTTTTTGAAAAGTTTTTATGTCAAAGACTTGAGGACAAGTCAATAAATAAGGCTGAAGGGGATAAGGTATAAATTTCTGAAGACTCTTTGAAGACCTTTCAAGCTTCTACAGATCGCAGCATTCATTTCAAAGAGAAATGCATCCAGCAAAGGGATCTGAAGCAATGCATCCATCAGAGGGACCTGAGAAAACACAAAGAATATCAACTTCATCTATCAGAGGGACCTAAGGAAGATACTAAGCAAAAGAAATACAAGAAGAACTTTATCAAATTTGAGGACTTGCAGCAACATTCCAGCCAGCTTCAATCAGGCAAACACAATGAGAAAACAAGTTAGTATACATTTTTCTTTTTAATGCTTTAAAATTTTGGAAAATTCTTCATAAGCTAAAGCAATGATAAAAATCCTATCTTTCCCTTCCCCTACGTCATATTTTCATCACTTCATTTCATATACCCTCACAGCATAATTTTTGTTACTCAAGGCAACCAGTTTGGTCTCCAAGGGAGCTATAAGAAGAACTTAGGGTTTCACTATCAAACAGCAAGAGCATAAAAGATATTCTTGTAAATATTTTATGGTTTTCAAAATCCTTACATACACTTTCAAAACATGATTATCAACTTGATTAGACAAATATACTGTTTTGGAAATGTTAAATGCTCTATTTTATGAGGACATAAGTCGCATACACATATGGAAACAGAAATTGTTGTTTGCATACATATTGAGGAAGGGGCCATGAGGAGAATGCCTTAAGCATGTTAAAGTGGATGGCTACTCAAAGGAAATGAATCAAGGAGTCATAAGTTGGATAAGCACATTTTCAAAATCATTTCTTATGATGATTACAAGGAAGAGGGGAAGTACAAAGGTATAAATGAAGAAAAAGGGCATCCTCAGCGATGATCGACCTATACAAAGGTGGTACACTTGTACATCATAGTACCCACGTTTTTTTACCTCCATAAGAAATAATTTTACCCATGCACTCTCATTTTCATTCTCCTCCAACGCTCCCTTCCCATCCTTCATCCCCATCTCTACTCCAAATGCATGCATTAAAACCAATGTAGCTATGTTTCAAACACTCCAGCACCATACGAAATCCATAATCCCCCTAATTTCGTTCCTTCCTTTGCTTACCCAACCCGGAAATTCTGTTAGACAGTTAAAAATCAAATGGTATGTTGACAATTCTACTGTCAACATACATCATTCTCGCCCTGTAGAAGAAAACGTGGCAGTTGAAAGGGAATGCGTGGAGATTAAAGGCAAAGAGAACGTGTTCAAGAAGGAGTCGGCCAAGGAAAAGTAAGTTTGAATTCAATGTTAACAATTGTTAAGCTAATTGCCAAATTCGACTTCCTGAGGAACGTTTTGAGAACATAAACAATTCATTTCTAGCAAAGGTTGATTGTAAGAAGAAAAACAGAGTTGGGTTTCAACAAGAAGGCATAGAGTTTTTTTTATTTGCAGATTGAATTGTCAGGTATGCCCTTTCATCAAAAACTTTATGATTGAAAACAGAGAGCAGTTTTGGAAATTTAAAAAAAAAATGAGATTTTCTTTGTTTCATTTGAACAGAAAATTCTTGTTGAAAGAACATTCACAGAATTGAATTAAAACAGAGTCTGCAAGTTTGAAGAAGAAATCAAAACAATTGATTGAAGAATATACAGGGTTGAATTTTTTTTGGACAAGGATAGACCTCCTTTTTGTATAAGCAGTGAAATATTTTTTTAGGGTCTTTCTCTTAAAAATTGAAAGAATGGTGTCTAGGTATGAACTAGAGAAGTTTGATCCATCAGAAATTCATAAGGACTGTATACAAATTCTTGAGCAAAATCAGTGGATATATTTCATTGAGAAGCTTGATGGATATTGTGAGAATGTTGCTTTAGAGTTTGCCTATTCATTTAATGGTGATAGGGACACTGCTGGTAACATCACCATTAGAATTTATTAAGATGTAATTGAACAAATCACTGGATTACCTCAAACTGGAGAAAGATACTTCAAAACTAAACACTTTAAAGACAAATCATGGGCATCTTTTGTTTCCAGATCTAGGGTGGCAGCAGTCAATTGGAAAAAGGGAATTCCTAGGAGTTGGTTGATTCATCCTTGGGATGAATTAGCCTATCTCATCCAGAAGTTTATAACTTGTGAAGGAAGATTTAGTATTATCTACTTATATCACATCAAGCTGCTACAACATTTAAAAAGTGACTGTGAAATTAACATGCCCTACTTTCTACTGCAAAGCCTTTCTAAGAAGGCTAAGGCTGTTCAAAAACAAGGGAGGAATACAAAAAAGAGTCTATACCATTGTGGCTTCATTAAAATGATCATCATACATGAGCTACAGAAATAGAACTTGACTTGGCAGTAGTTTATGAATGGGAATGGTTTTGAAACAATGGAAGAGGAAGTAAAAGAGAAACAAATCTTGGTTGTGACAGATGATGAGGAAGAAATACAAAACCCCAAGGCAACAAGCTCAAAACAGCCTATGGGGAGGAGAAGAACAAGAAGCATGGTGAAAATGGAGAAAGAATTCCAAGAAAAAGATAAGATTTTCACCACATATGAAAAAAAATCAAGGAAACGCCAACAAAACCAACTTGATGAAGCACAATATGCACACCTTCAGACGATGGAGAAACAAAGAAAGACAGGGCAAACACAGTCATTAGAAAATGATGATTTTGAAGGACAAGAAACTTCCACATATGAGCAAATGAGAAAAGATGTGAAACAATTAATTGAAGATATGAAAGATGAAACTCAACCTCCACAGACAATAGAACAAATAGAAGAAATGGTTGGTGGGTCCACATCATAACTTGATAAGAAAAGCAAGAAAATAAAGAAAATGAAGAAAAAGATCAAGGAAATTGAAGTCTTGGAAAGGTACTTAAAAACAGAGAACGAAATGTTAAGGAATCAAAGCCATGGAACACAGGAAGAGAATGAAACCCTGAAGAAAAAGAATAAGAAGCTTCAAAAGCAAAATAAACTAATTTCCAAACAGGCCTACAAATGGTTTCAGCAGAAGAAGGCATACAAAGAAAAATATCAAAGACTGAAAGTTCTTCATACAGCTCAGGTTAATGTGGATACATTGTTGTAGGTAGCAGAGGTGGTAGAAGATAACTGACAAAGGTTCAAGAACATTTTGTTTTTGTGCATGAGGACATGCAAAGTCTTCCTCTTGGGGGAGATGTTGAGTACATTTTTATGCTTCCTTCCACTCCATAAACTACACTTTTGCCTCCAAAACCATCCATTTTGCCTTCATATTATTCCATATTTTCCATAAAATATCTTATGCAAGGTACATTTATCATTCCTTAGCTTAAGAATTGAATTTTCGAATTTTTGGCATTAAAATTAAAAATTTATGAGAAATTATAGGATTTGACTAAATCTCGTAATTGCTCCTAGGTTTGTGTACTTGCAGGACAGCTAGGCGAAATCTGAGACATGGGTCATGATCCTTGATGTACAAGGATGGATGAATACCTATCAGCTTCGATATCTGAGCTTTCCAAGTGTTCGGTCAACGTTGGTCAAACAGGGCCACTTCAGCAGAAAATACCATGTTTTAGCATAAAATCATGGACAGTTTTAGATTTTCTTGGGATTTGTTCATATTTTATGGATCTGAAGGGGGTATTTGACCTTCCTATCATATTTTATGGATTTTATCATTATCTTTATGAGGTTTCTTAGCATTATCAGTTTCAAAACTCTTGTATAAATACTCCAAGACATGGACTAGTATAACAACACTGATGTTAATGAAGAAAACTTTGAATTTGCAGTCTTGAGATCAGTTTTGTGTTTTGTTCTTGATGATGTCTATGATATGATTATGTGAATGCTGTTGGAAGTTCTTTTTTAGCTGAGATGACTTAGGTGTACAAGTGAAGCACTGGAGGGCCCCCTTTGCCAAGCTAGTACACTTCTCCTTTTTCATTATTTTCAAGCAAATTTTGGTATGAGCTTTAGTTCATTTGACATTATGTTGTAGATAACATTGTTGCATTTTATTTGATCAAGTTATCTGGCTGATGAATGTGGGAAAGCAAAGAGTGTATCTCTTGTAAAAGAGTTCAGCCTTTTCATACATTTATAAGCTTCTAGTTTAGTTTGAATGCTTACTGTTTTGAATACTTAAAACTAGTTAAATGTTTTTCTACTGCAATTGTTGATTAATGGTAAGAGATCTATGAATACACCTTCTGTAAAGAAGCTTAGAATTTCCTTTCATACTCAACACTTAGATTAGCTTTGATTTATTTCCATCAAAAGAACAAAAGTTATCTCTAAATCCATATATTTTGGATGTGCCTCTAAGTCTTACAAACACCGGATTGGCAATCAATTGCACTCTAATTTACATCAGTAGGTTGGAGCCTAACACTCCTCCTAGTCCTTCTTTGTGGGCATCTATACATACAAGGAAGTCCTTATTTCGGTCTGCAATTTTTAGCATTGGGCCATTGGTTAAGAGGTGTTTCAGTTGTTGGAGACTTTCCTCACACTTTGTTGTCCAAAAAAACTTAACTCCCTTTTTCTATAGAGAGGTGATTGGGTGACCAATTTTGGAAAACCCTCTTATGAATCTCCTATAGTATCCTACTAGGCCCATAAAGGATCTGATATCCGTTACATCTTTTTGGGTAGGAAAATCCATAATGGATTTGATTTTATCTGGACCAATACCACTCCTTTCTCAAAGATAACATGGCCTAAGTAGTGGACTTTCTTTTGGAAAAAATCACACTTAATAAGCTTTGCATAGAGCTTGTGATCTCTTAATAATTGAAGTACCAACTTGAGGTGTTCTTCATGGTCTTCCCTACTCTTGGAATAAATTAGGATATAATCAATGAAAACTAATAAAAATATGTCCAATAACTTGTCGAGTACACTATTCATCAAGCACATGAAGGTGGTTGGTGCATTAGTAAGACCAATTGGAACCACCACAAATTCATAATGTCCATACCTTGTCCTAAAGGTGGTTTTGTGGATGTCTTCATCCTTGATCTGGACTTGATGGTATCCAAATCTCAAATCAATTTTGGAGAAGATTGTAGCACCCCTTAATTGGTCAAATAGGTCATCAATTCTTGGCAAGGGATACTTAATTTTTTTGTCATTTTGTTAAGTTGTCTGTAGTCTATGCACAATCTAAGGGTGTCATCCTTATTCTTCACAAACAAGGTTGGTGCTCCCCAAGGATACACAATATGATTAATATAACCCTTGTCTAACATTTCCTTCAGTTATATTTTGAGTTCAAGTAGCTCTGGAGTACTCGTCCTATAAGGTGCTCTAGACGTTGGTATTTCTCTAGGTATGAGTTCTCTTGAGAAATAGATGTCTCTTCTTGGAGGTAGACCTAGTACCTCTTCAGGAAACACATATCTATATTCTCTCAATATAGGATAGTCTTCTAGGCTTGGTTTATGGTCCTCAACAGAGTTCAATAATTGTATTGCATACAAGAGACATCCTTTCCTACAATACTTCTACATTTGAAGGGTTGATATTTGTCTCACTGAGATAGGTTTTTGAATTCATTGTAGGGTCTTTTTCTTCCCTTCCTCATATTCACACTATAATGTTTTTATTATAACAGTCCAACTTGTCTTTGTGGGTAGCCAACCAATCCATGTCAATCAGCATGTCATAAGATCCTAGAGGAAGGATGTTTAAAGTTTATTGGGTATACATCACATTCATAATTATTTGGCATGTTGTTATGACCTTTGTTACTTTACTTTTTGTTCCAATGGCTAGTTGTACCAGCCATGGTTTAGCATGTTTTTCTTGTTGTAATTTACACTTCTCAATAGTTTGAGGTGAAATGCAACTCAAATTAGAACTAGGGTCAATCATAATATAAATAATATGGTTGGAAATCATACCTTCAATTCCCACTACTAAGGCTTGGTGGTATGCTCGCTTGTTGTCCAAAGTTGTGTGAATTCTTAGTATACTCTTGGCCACATCATCAACCATGGTAGCCTCTTGGACGTTGTAGACTCTCCTATTGTATGTATTCCTATGAGGGCAATCCCTTAGTAAATGTTATTCCCCACAGCCCCAACATTTTAATGGTTCTTTCTTTGTACTCTCAGTCCTTCCAACGGCTGATCCAAAGGTTTTATTCCCACTCTGAGCTAGAAATTTTTGTTGATTCACACTTTTAGTGGGAAGGCTCATCCTATAACTCTTCCCATAGTTATTGAACTTTGAGGGCTTAGTCCCTTCTTCTTTAATCCCATTTTACCATTCTTCTTCCAGTCCTTGGGATGTTCTGCCTTATGGTTGAATTGTTCATAATATTACCTAGCCTTCTAAATGGCATCTTCCAAGGTCTTAGTTTCATCAAACTCAAACATGTTCCAGAAGGATTGAGGCATCCTACTAAGGAATTGCTACATTTTCATATTTTTGTCCTTTATATAGGGTACGTACCTCAATAACTCCATAAATTTATTGATATCCATCTATGGTGAGTTGTCCCAGCTAGAGTTCATAGAACTCCTTAGTCCTTTTGTCATAGTACCTTTCAAACATGTACTTCTTCTTGAAATATTTCTCAAATTTACCCCACGACAACTCCTTTTCTCGAATTCCATTTACATTTCTAAGGTTCTCCCACCAAATAGAGGCCTTTCCATTGATCTGAAAATGAGAAGACTTGACCTTCTCCTCTTGTGAGCTTCAACCTTGTAAGCATCAGAAAACAAAACACTTGCAAACAATCAATCCTTCAAAAACCTATTTTATGATACCAACTTGATCTGAAAATGAGAAGACTTGTATCTTTTAAACTATTTGTAAATGTTAATTAAATGTGCTTGGGAAAAAGGATCAATTTGCAAACACATAAACTAGAGAGTTTTCACACTTAGGATGCACATAATAACCAGCAATAACAGACATCAAAGTAAAAAAATAAAACAACAAATGATAAAGGAGTTCACCCCTCTCTTGGGTTACATCTCCTGGTCCAGCTTCCAATGGATCTTTTTAATTATTTTCTAAGTGTTAAAAAAAAAGTGCTTTACAATGCTCAAAATGCAAAATAGATGGCTCCAATGGCTCCAAAACATCCAAAAACCCCTAGTTGGGCTCTTTCTGCCCCTGATTTAGCCAAAAAATGAAGAATTTATCCTCTTGGAAAATTTCCCCTTCAAGCTTGATGTCTTTGGTTCTCCAATTTGCACATGTGTGTGACTAACCTAGATCCCGCATCATTACTGGGCCAAAAACCTAGCACACTGCACCATTCTGGGAAATGGAGCGACTTGTCGAATAGTTAGGGCCTAGCGCCTATTTCCACGGAGGTGTTGGTTGCATAGGGGCCATATGGCCACGTCCCAACGCCTAGTTCGGACCCCCATCAGATAATAGATGTCAATCCCACACAACAGTCTTATGCTATGGCCATATAGCCAATTCTTCGCACCTTACGAAACTAACACATTGGTTAACCCTTTCCCGCGCCATCGGTTATGTGAAATGGTCGCATGGTAAGTCATATGGGTTGGGGCCTAGCCCCGGCCCTTCCGGCATCCAAATAAAAGTTATAGCAAGCTTAACTATTAGTGGTAGACTATGTGGTTAATAAATACCCGTAGGTGGGCTGGTAGCCTGGCCTACATTAGAGCTATCCCACTTGTCCCCAGATTTGGTTCGACCCCCATGGACTACCACCAACTTTTATATACGGGAAGGGTGCCACATGACAGCCCACGACTAGGCCTCGTGGCACCATACCACTTGCCACTCAAGTGACACGTGTTAGCACCCTACTGGTCCATGTACCCTTCCAATCACCTGCCCAGTCATCCTGACAACTCAGCATCTCTGCATAGTGGCCAATCCATGTCACCTACCATATGTGGGACCATACCATGCCACATCAGCACTATACGGACTATACAGTCAACAAATTTTTGTTTGTTTGGAAAAATGGACAAAACGTGATATATCACTCATATGACGTCTGTTTGAACCTGCTCAAGTTGCATTGGGATCATGAGGACGAGGTCTACGCACGTGTCTGTTTTGAAGCAATTTCGAGCACTTTTATTTTTGAGCAAATTTTGATCCCCTGGATCATCCATTCAGTTTAAATATGGTTATTCAAGCCTTCAAGTTTTCAATGTAATCGTGAACTCTGAAATACTTCTTCAGGACTACTATCCAATCTTATTCTTCTTCCCCCTTTTTGATTCCCAATCAAAAGTGGGTGGCTTAGCTTTCTTAAATTCTTCAGGGTCACTACTCTTGGAGTGCTTTCTCCTCTTTCTTCTCCTATAAGAATGTGAACTAGTCTCACTGCAGGACAATTCCTTGGAGCTTTATCCTCCTTCACTAGAGGAATCTTCAAATGCATCTTTGAATTTCACATGCATCTTGGCTCCATGTTGGGCCTCCTTGGGAGTGTTTCTTCTTGCATTGTTGCTTTCGAGGCCATGCCTAGGTATCTCAGGTAAACCTTGGGTTTTCTCAGGTTGATGTTTGTCCACATTACTAGATGTTGGCCCATGTTGAAATTGTCTTTGTATGTCTAACAGAATTTGCAGTAGGACTAAATTTATTTCAGTTTGTTTTTCCTTCTCTTTCATCACCCTATCATTATCTGCCTTGAAGCTTTGCAGCTCTGCCATGTGACTTCTCACAGTCTCAACTAGATTTGGAGGGGTTTCTAGCACTCTCCTTTCACTAGATTATTTTTCTTTGTTATGGGAACTCTCTTCCCACTCATAATGTGTCATAATCCTTCCTCTTATGGATTTTTTTGGGAATCCACTAACTAGTTAAGTGTTGATAATCAACAATTTATGTTAGTTGATTATCCACAATTTTATGAATGGTACAGGTAATTTTGTAAATTGAAATTTAACTTCATCAATTTAGTAAGTAACAGTAGCATACAGTCCATATTTAATCATGCAAGAAAAAACATATAGTCTCATCCCTCCTTTAATTAATAAGATTTAAAAACTCTTTTTGATAGCGATGCAGGGATTCATTTGTCTTGAGATTTGGGATCTTATTTATTTACACAGTGCAGAATTCATTGAATCCCACAAGCTAGGTAAAATCGTGACTCAAGAACCATCAAATCGAAAGGTCAATCAAGATCCATCGTTAAATTCATGGCATTCATGGTCAAATTCTCGGTGGTGTTATCAGACAAATTGGTAAGTGCGGACACAGACTAATCCCCCTAACCTCAACAAGAAATTAGAACAAAACAGAGCAAAATACAAGCTTCTCCTTAGATTTCATTGTAATGTAAACTAGTTTAGAGAGGGACAAATGACATACCATTTAAATGGCGTTTGATCCCCGCTAGTGTTTTCCTTGCTCCATCTTTGGATTTGTGGGATGTTGAACATGTTAAGAATCACAAACCAACAAAGAGAGAGAACATCGATATATATATTCCAATGAAACCTATGCATAAGATCAAGCAGTTATATAATAAAAATGGAGACACTTTTATAGGGAATAAATGTATCACTGCATTATATTGATGAAAGTGGGTAATACAACCTATGCCTTGATGTTTCAAGGTCCCTTCCAATAACCATTTTCTTCAACACACACACCTTTGCTCCAATGCTTTTGATGAAGAGTATTCACAACCTGACTTGGAAAGCTAAAGTAAAGCTATCACAAGTACAATCTTCAACAAAATTCTTCATGCATAAGCCAGCCTCAGCCTTTCCCATGCGAATTCCCTCTTTATATAGGGTGAAAGAGGGATGGATGAGGAGATTAGGATGATCCCACTAAATCAGAGAAGCGAGTAAGATCCAAACAGATCAGAGGCCACCTCATCTTCTAGAAGATTCCCTTCTAGAACTTTTGTGAATTTCATCTTTTTCTCTTGTTTGAGCATCGTCGCACCCTATGCACAAGCATCATGTGGTGATTTCGCAGCCCAATTTTGATACAGCATGTGACGATCAAGCATCATCACACCCCAAGCATTTAGCAAGGTGCAACGATCTCCTTTGAAATGGTTTTTAAGAAAAGAAAGATAATTCATTTTCTCATGGAGAAAGTCTCATTTTAGTAGCTTCAGGGAATATAGAAGTGAGTCATACACATAGCGTCAGTTGATCATAGGGGTGACCAAAATAATGTGTAATAGAATGCCCCCCAAAGTATGAAGTTGGAACTTGTGACAGCTGAAATATTTTGTAGAATGTGTGTATCGAGAACAAGGAGCACATGGGTCGAGAACCTACAAACAATCAAGCATCTCCATAATAATATACCATTTTCTGAGGTAGGCATTCCCATACTCAGACTACATGTGACTATAATCATAAGTTTCAAGTGATTCATGGCCACCAAACATACATTGTGGATCCATGTCATCATGATTCAGCATAGCCACGAGAAATACGTTGTGGATCTATGCTCTAAAAACTCAAATTTGGACATTACCACGAGACATACACAGTGGATCTATGTGTCAGTACAGACTTATGAATACTCCATCGCAACCTAAACTGATATGGTGAGATTCAGGGTCTTCATTTCCATCATCCCGAAGTACGAATCTAGCCATGTGATTACAGGTGTCAAATTCGAACATGGTAGAAACCACTTGATTACCGGTCATTAAAGGATATCATTAACAAGTGCAAGGGAAATCACCATTGATGTCAATGACTCCCAAGGTACTCTAGTACAATCCAATGAATGTGAATTAATGAGATGAAGTCAAACACTCAATGGAATATTCCAATCAGGGTCCAATGATGTGAACCCACTATTGAAAACGAGGAAACCTACCATTGAGGCATGCAGGTTCCAAGGTACAAAATGATTTCTAAGTCTAGTTCCCGGATAATGAGTTGAATTCGACAGGAAAATACTTTTCACATGAGGGCCTTAATGTATCCCCCATAAATGACACGAAATATGTAACAAATTTGAAGTAGATCATAGTACAATGTGATTCGGAATTGACTCAGGGAAGGTCGACATGGTAGGAATTTGAGGACTGCAGATGGCCGACTTGATAGAAGGCTTGTTTAGGTTGAACTTATCTTGAACATATGAACGACGCGACAGTTGTCTTGGAAGCATTGAATCAATGAGGACCCAACATATGGACTTGTGGATGGTCAAACGAGAGACAAATGGATTTCCCAACACAGATACAATGATGAAGAGGGGTGTCATTTTCAAGAGTGACTTACTACCACTAACACAGATACATATATACATTTCTTCCCCAATTTTCCCCACCATTTATGGCACGTAACTATTTATTTTTACGCAAGCTTGGGGAGGATAACATATGCTTGTAATGTAATCTCATCCTTCGGATGAGTCCCTCAGAGTATTTTTAACGAACCCTATGAAGGAGTGGTTCGGTCCCATATGGGTCTTTCGATGCTTGTTTTACGAGTCCAAAGAAAGAAAATTCATGGAGAAAGTCTCATTTTAGTAGCTGCAGGGAACAGATAAGTGAGTCATACACATATCATCAATTGATCACAGGGGTGACCAAAATAATGTGCAACAAAATGTCCCACAAAGTATGAATTTGGAACCTGTGACAGTTGAAATACTTTGTAGAATGTGTGTGTCAAGAACAAGGAACACATCGGTCGGGAACCTGCAAACAATCAAGCATCTGCATAATAATATACCATTTTTTGAGGTAGGCATTCCCATACTCAGACTACAAGTGACTCTAATCATAAGTGTCAAGTGATTCATGGCCACCAAACATACACGGTGGATCCATGTCATCATGATTCAGCATAGCCCCAAGAAATACACTATGGATCTA
This sequence comes from Picea engelmannii, assembly GCA_009831015.1. Classification (NCBI taxonomy): domain Eukaryota; kingdom Viridiplantae; phylum Streptophyta; class Pinopsida; order Pinales; family Pinaceae; genus Picea; species Picea engelmannii. The sequence goes on along the minus strand of ML787855.1, from coordinate 163,822 downwards.
TGCTCTAAAAACTCAAATTTGGACATTGCCATGAGACATACACGGTGGATCTATGTGTCAGTACAGACTTATGAATACTCCATCGCAACCTGAACCAATATGGTGAGATTAAGGGTCTTCATTTCCAATGTCCCGAAGTATGAATCTAACCATGTGATTACAGGTGTCGAAGTCGAACTTGGTAGAAACCACTTGATTATCGGTCATCAATGGATACCATTAACAAGTGCGAGGGAAATCACCATTGATTTCAATGACTCCCAAGGTACTCTAGTACAATCCAACGAATGTGAATTAATGAGTTGAAGTCGAACACTTCATGGAATCTTCCAATTAGGGGCCAATGATGTGAACCCACTGTTGAAAACGAGGATACCTTTCATTGAGGCGTGCAGGTTTCAAGGTACTAAATCATTTCTAAATCTAGGTCCTGGATAATGAGTTGAAGTCGACAGGAAAAGACTTGTCATGGGAGGGATTTAATGTATCCCCCATAAATGACATGAAATATGTAACAGCTTTGAAGTAGATCAAAGTACAAAGTGATTCAAAACTGACTTAGGGAAGGCCAACATGGTAGGAATTTGAGGATTGTAGATGGCCGACTCGATAGAAGGATTTTTTAGGTTGAACTTATCTTGAACATATGAACGACATGAAAATTGTCTTGGCGGCATTGACTCAAGGAGGGCCCAACATATGGACTTGTGGATGGTCAAATAAGAGACAAATGGATTTCCCAACCTGGATACAATGATGAAGAGGGGTGTCATTTTCAAGAGCGACTTACTGTCACTAAAACAGATACAAATATACATTTATTTCCCATTTTTCCCCCACCATTTCTGGCAAGTACCTCTTTATTTTGACGCAAGCTTGAGGACGATAACATATCCTTGTAATGTAAGCTCATCCTTCGGATGAGTCAACGGAGTATTTTTAATGAACCCTAGGAAGGAGTGGTTCGGTCCCATATGGGTCTTTCGATGCTTGTTTTACAAGTCCAAAGAAAGAAAACTCAAGGGTTTTTCATGTTTAGAGAGTCTGAAAAATACTTAAAGAAAACTCCAAAATGTCATTTTTTGTAAATTAGTCTGACGAGACCGAAAAAGAGATAATCTACCACTCATCAAACATTTTCTTCAAATACTTTAATGAGCGTGAAAAGAATAAGATCGCTCGGCAATCTCTTCATGTTTAAAGAGTCTGAAAAAGAGCCTAAAGGGAACTTCAGGGGGTTCATTTTTCGTATAACCTTTACGAGTCCAAAAAAGTGATAAAAGTTTACTCGATTACATTCTCAGGTATTTACGAGCACGATAAAGAACAAAGACTGAGCTCGAAATTGTTTTCATTTTTACGCAAGCTTAAAACAAAACAAAACTATGCTTGGGATAGATTTTATTTTTACACAAGCTTAAAACTAAACAAAACTATCCTTGGAACTGGTTTCATTTTTACACAAGCTTGAACTAGAGGAAACTATGCTTGAGGTAGGTGGTTTCATTTTTACACAAGATTGAACAATATAAAACTATGATTGCAACTTCCCAATGCATTATCCAGGGATGGTTGGTACTCTGGCCCCAGCTTAAGAAGGTAGCAGCGTAACTTCAACATGAAGTCCAGAGGCTGTAAGCATTTCCCCCCAAGTTTCATTTCATCTAATAGCATAGGCGAACGAAATGAAGCTTCAAATACTATATGTAACGAAATACTCAACTCAATATAAGAGGGGGGGAATCTATTTCATTTTTTAAACGAGCTTGCCACAAGAAAATAACTATGCTCATAACCTTTGTTTCATTTTTTAACGAGGTTGCCACATAGACGCAAAAACTATCCTCGTAGTTGTTTTCATTTTTTAACGAGCTTGAAATCATAAAAACATGTTCAAATCTCTCTTACTAACCATGGATTCCAAGAGTATGATGCTCTGGAAGGACACCATGTCAAGGGATAAAACTAAGTCATGGCTTCCAAGAGATATCAACTTGATGGAGGAAACACACTCTAGAAGGAAGACATGTCGAGAGTCGTGATAGGGGTAAGGAGGTCAGGCTCCAATAGCCCTACTGAAGAGATCGCTATGTCAACTACTAGATCCAAGTCATAAGAGATTGAGCTTACAATGAGAGACTCATCTGCATCGGTAGTTGAACGCATGGGAGACAATGCCACATAATTGATCTATGGTGGGGGTGATATCATCTGCATATAAGAACTGTTCAGGGAGGTTGTTGGGTTGATAATCAAATCAAGGCCAACAAAGGAGAGTTGATCAATAGTCAGAACTCTTTCATCATGAGGGAAATATATCACATGAAAAAGAGTGGACGCGATAGCTTTCATGGCATAGACATAATCTCACCCAAGGAGTAAATTGAAATCCAAGGGGTCTTGGACTACCATGACGTCAATAAAGACATTTTTCTCTCCCAAAGTTACCGGAAACTGAGGAAGGGTCCCTAAAGGTTGACTGGTTCTTCTGTTAAAATGTAAAAGATTATGTGTAACCAGCACAAGCTGAGGATAACCCAAATCTTTCCAAGCAATAGAGGAAAAAATACTAACAGATGCACCTTCATCTATCAACATCTGAGGAACGTCTCGACCACAAACCTGTATTGTAATCTTGAAAGGAATGTGAGAGGGAAGATGAGGTCTAGTTAATGCACCCCAATCAAAAAGGATGGCCTCATTACTTGGATGAGGTTCCATGAGAGAAAGATGAATGCCCCCTAACATAGTAGATTATTTATCAACGAGAAAAATGTGGGCAATATCGGGTTTACTCTCTAGTGGGAGAGTAGGATCAGTCGATGACGAGATCAGATTGACCACTTGGGTTGCATTCTCCAAGGGGAGAATGGGGTCGACGGATGGAAACGGATCGATCGCTTGGGTTTCACTTTCTAATGGGAGAGTGAGATAGACCGTGGATGGGATCGAATAAACCACTTCATCAACTGGTCCAACTAAGGACATGAACATATTGACTACTTGATCAACTGGAATAACCGACGAAGGGATCGGATTGTTCATTCTATCAACTACAGGTGGGTCAAAAGTAAGCTTGTGATAAGCAGCTGGAAGTTGAGGTTGGGAAACAGTCAAGTCTTCTAGTAATTTTGAGGCTTCGTCCATATGAGGGAAAAGGTGATTTTGATGAATCCCTCCACATAACATGCATGGGAACTTGACTCTACTTTTCTTCTTCCCAACGGTATCTTGACTAGTTGACGGGAGGTCATCAGCACGTTGTTAAGAGGTTGACGACATGGGTTGGAGAAGATGTGTAGACCATGATTCTGTAACATTGGATAGACTAGGGAAATCTTTAAGAAGATGGCTACACTTACAAATTCTACAAGGACACTTGGGCTTGCTGGTTGTTTGGGTGATCTTGTCATCATCAACACTCCCAACATGATTATCAGTAACTAGTGGTCTTCCAACATGTCCAGTAGTGGTTGGAGGTTTAGACCCTTGGTTATTTTTCTTCTTCTTAATCTTCCTTTTCTTCTTCTTCTTGTCCTCTAGGTTACTATCTTCAAATCTTTCACTCGGCAAAGAATATGAAACAAAAGAAGTCCTTGCAAGTGAAGAAGACAAAGGAGATCTTACTAGTGAAGAAGGAGAAGGATCAACATGAGGGTGATTTTCTTTGGAGGAAGTGCTTACAACTAAAGCACTTACTGTATTTGAGATTACCGAAGTAGAAAACAACCATAACAACAATCCAATTGTAATTCTTGGAAGTTTCAAAGTAGCGATGTAAGGAGGACCAATGTTTCAGTAAGAAGGAAAAAGAAAAGGTTCCCCCGGAGTAGGGGTTGTTTCGTTGGTCGTTCAGAGAATTGACTCCATTAAGCATAGATCCAACCTAGAGTCTGCTAAGGAAAATAAACAACACACGCTACAAATTTAAGAAGCAAGAAAACAAACAAAACCTTCTCACAATGAACGCACTAGTTGGTGATGAAATCTAACATCGTGAGAACAATGTAAGAAGGGGATGAGATAGAGCAGGAGGAAAAGTTGCATTGACAACCTACTTAACGGACTTACATCTTGGTGCAAGATCCCACACATAATCATGGATATACCCTCCAAGGAGCCCGAGTGAGTTTGGCCAACGTCGATTCCATGTACCGTGAAGACTTTCCCCTCCACAGTCACCTCATGTAAAGACCCTAAAGAGATAGGCTACTAAGGTTACCAATTACGACAATGATGCATGGAGAAGCAGTCGACAGTCCGATCCACACGCAAGGGCAGGGTATCTAAGCCTGGAATCACCTCAAGAAGGTCCACACCGAATTTTCTTCTCAAGTGACCCCGAATAATGCGCGCAATCTCTACACTAATACCAACAAAGCAGGGTGAGTAATTTTTTCGGCCCTAATGCGACCTCGTGATTGACCCTTGTGTTAGAAGTGCTTCCTAGGAAAAAATTTAATAAGTGGATTTAACGCTCGCTAGCATAAGATTATATGTTTGTTTACATCTTTGGAAAGTTATCTTTCACAAATATTCCAAAACCCTACACCCTAAGCTAATGTAGGTTTGCTGACAGAAAATACAAAAATGTCTAATCAATTTTTATAAGCACTTTATTTTAAGGTTGTTATTTACTCAAGAGGAAAACAGTGTGGACTAGATGATGTTTTAACCGACTCTAAACAATGCAAAGAAATGAGAATGCAAATATTTCACTTCGATGAAACCTATATTACGAGAAGGAGAAAATTTGTATCATTCCCAGATGCACAATGTCCCAAAATTTTATTAAACTCATCAATATCAAGAACTTCAAGAAATGAGACAAAGAGATTGTACACCAATACATGATTCTTGCCCCCCCAAAAAAACCATGCAATTTCACTACTTCAAATGCAAAGATTCCCCCAATCTAATGCAAAGCAAGAAATTAAATTTTTTTGTTTCAAAGATAGCTAAAAACAATAACAAATCACTCTAAAAAAAAAGCAACCCAAATCAATTTTCTATTTTAACACAAACTATTCAATAGAAGAAAAATAAGTTCTTCCACTAAATAATTCTAAAGAAAAAACAATGCTTTGTAACTGAAAGACACTCAAAGGAAGAGATCAAATATTTCAAAAGAACACAAGCTAAAACAAAGAAAAGAAGGCTAAAATCATATTCAAAGACTAAAAAACAGGTTGTAATCAGACTATAATCAAACCCAAAAATTCACCCCAAAAAAATATTTAAGATCTGGGCAAAAAGAAAAACTAACTGTCACTCAAAAAAAATCTACAAGAATCATCGCAGGTTGCAGAAGAGCACAGTGCGACTATCAAGGATCATTGTAGGAAATGGGAAATACACAGTGCGACATTGTCGCTCTAGTTTTCACAAACAAAGTGCGACGATGACTGAAAATAAGGGGAAAAATGAATAGAGGACAGAGTTTCTCAATGAATTTTCAAGACCGGGGAATCAATATGGATCACCCAATCACTCAGAGAATGAAATTAACCAAAAGCAGGAAAGATAAAAGAAAAATCCAAAACAGGACGTTCCCCATTATGGTCTCAAATTTGTTTATCGGACAAATCGCTAAGTGCGGACACAAATTAATCTCCCTAACTTCAACAAGAAATTAGAACAAAACATAGCAGAATACAAGCTTCTCCTTAGATTTCATTAATGTTCGACAACACAGGTATTCCAACAGAGGCCGAACACCTTCAGTAACCACTCACATAATATATCAAAGATAAACAGACTGATGTTTTCACGTGGTAAGACCCTATGGGGAAACATCCACGGCCCCAACCAACGCGGCCACTTGGAGCAGTTTATTAATGAAAAAGAAAAATATTACAGAGAGATTTTGCAAGAGAGTTTCTCACAATCGATCATCGACAAATGACCCTCCATGCTCTTTAAATAGAGATCATGTACCAATCGGGTGTTAAGCCACGGATCAATGATCGTTAATATCAAGGAGAGTATGAACCGTCGGATCACTCTATATCGGGATCATATTGCGACCGTCGGATTTCCTAACTACAAATGCATACTAAAGAAACACACTTTTACCTAATGACACATTAGACCAAGTAGTTCTTAACTAACTCCTAAGTGTCTAAATATCCTAACATCCCCCCTTAAGAACAACTTGGGATAGGATTGAAGGATTTACAATGTTGACACAATAGGAGAAGGAAGGGGGCATTAGAGCCTATCCCTCCTTAATGACAACTTCTTGAAATCCTAACATAGATCGAAGTTTGGAAAACTTTGCTTCTGTAAGAGACTTTGTGAAAATGTCTGCAACTTGATATTTTGTAGGGCAAAAGAGCACTTCAATAACTTGATCATGAATGAGCTTTTGGATGAAGTGCATGTGTAGCTCGATGTTATTGATGCGTTGATGTTGAACTGGGCCTTTGGCGATCTTGATGGCACTCTAATTGTCACACCAAAGGCTGGTCGGATGCAGCTGCTCGAATCCAAACTCTGAAAGGATCTATTGAAGACACAAGGCTTCTTGAGTTTCATTTACCGTTGCTCGGTACTCTACTTCTGTTGAAGAAAGAGAAATAGTATGTTGTTTCTTACAGGCCCAAGTGACAAGTCCTTAACCAAGGCTGAAAATATAACCTACAGTAGAATTCTAATCATCAGGGTCGACGACCCAATCTAAATCAGTGAAACCAACCAATAAAGGATTCCCCCCTGAACTGTAATGTATCTTGAAATGAACTGTACCACAGACATAGAGAAGTATCATTTTAGTTGCTTTCCAATGGCCTTCATGGGGTGTTTGCATATACCGGGAAACAAGACAAACAGTAAAGGAAAGATCGGGACAGGTATGAGTCAAGTATAAGAGGCTACCAACTAACTCACGGTACAGGGTGGCATCAACTTCAGGAGAAGTATAGGTGGTAGTAAGCTTGACTCCAGACTGGAAGGGAGAAGGGGTTGGTTTACAATGATCCATGTGAAATTGATGAAGAATGTCAGGAGAATAATTAGACTGGGAAAGAAAAATTCCTTTATTGGTTTGCAAAACTTGGAGGCCAAGGAAATAGTGCAAAAAGCCTAAGTCTGTCATTTCAAATTTCTTCTTAAGGCTGGTTTTCACATGGTTTAAAAGTTTTGAGTCACTACCAGTAAGGATAAGGTCATCAACATAAAGGACAAGGATTATGAGATGGCTTCCTACTTTCTTGGTATAGACATTAGGATCAGAATGGCATCTAGAGAATCTAGTGTCAATAAGAAATCTTTCCATTTTGGCATACCAAGCTCGGGAAGCTTGCTTAAGACCGTAAAGAGATTTCTTAAGGCGACATACAAGGCTAGAGTCATTCTGGACATAGTCAAGAGGTTGTTCCATATATATTTATTCTTATTGCAAATCTCCATGCAAGAAGGTCGATTTAACATCCATCTGATGGACGGTGGACCTCCCATTTATGTGAGGTAGCAAGGGCAAGAACAAGGCGGATGGAATTCATTTTGTCTACAAAGGAAAAGGTTTCATTATAGTCAATTCCTTCAACTTGGGAAAATCCTTTGGCAACTAACCGAGCCTTGTGTCTTTAAAAACTTCCATCTGATGCATACTTAGTTCTATAGACCAATTTACATCTAATAAGTTTTCTTCCTTTTGGAAGAGGTACAAGATCCCAAGTATCGTTTTCCATTAAAGATCGATACTCTTCATTCACTGTTGTATCCCAATCTGGATGACCTGAAGCTTCTGCAAATGTCTATGGATCATGAGTCTCTAAAACTTGAGCCAAAAGAGAAGAGGCTCATTGGAACTATGAATGTGTTCGACGTTGATCTGAAGGATCACTGACAACACCACCAGTTGTTTCTCGTGTTGAACGAACCCATCTAGGAAGTGGTGGAACTGGTGTGAGTTCAGGTTCAAAGGACTCATCTAAAGGAAGATGAGCAGGTGGAGGTGGATTTTCATCCTCACTGTCACCATCTGAAGAAGAAAATAGAATAGGAACAAAAGAAGGCACAAACATCGAAGATGGCTCGCAAGCCGAAGAAGGCACAACCACCGAATTAGGCTCGCAAGCCAAGAGATTTTCATCAAATTTAACATCTCTTCTAAGAATAATTTCATTACAATGTGGTTGAAGAAGTCTATAACCTTTGACATCTTCAGAATAACCAACAAAAATACACTTCTCACTTTTAGGCTGCAATGCTTTCCTTTTCTCATCAGGAATGTGAGCCCATGCTATACTGCCAAATACACGGAAGTGACTTACATCTAGTTTAATTTTAGCCCAAGATTTTTCCGGTGTTATATTTTTAAGATCCTTTGTGGGAGTGTGATTGACTATGTAATTTTCACAGTTGATTGCTTCCGCCCAATACTTTAGACTTAATACCTTAGATTGGATCATACAATTAGCCATTTCTTTTAATGTGTGGTTCTTTCTCTCAGCAACACCATTTTGTTGTGGTGTATATGGAACAATTTGTTGCATTTGGATGCCCTGTGTAGTGCAATAACTTGTAAAATTATTGTTCACGTATTCACCTCCATTATTTGTTCTTAACTTTTGAATTTGATGTCTAGATTGTTTTTCTACAAGGGCCTTGTAGGACAAAAACTTGTCAAAAACTTTTCTCTTAAGTTTTAAGGAGTAAACCCAAGTAGGTCTGGAAAAATCATCAATGAAAGTTAAGAAATACTTGCACCTAGAAAAGGAAGGAGAAGAAATTGGACCACACAAGTCACTGTGAACAAGCTGCAAAGGGCTCGAGGCGTACCAAGAGGCACATTTGTCAAAACTATCCCAATGATGTTTGTCGAGAACACAACCAACACAAACACCATCTCTGCATGAAACAAGAGCAAGACCAGTCACCATCTTTTGATTGCATAGTTTCTGCAATGAGTGGTAGTTTAGATGACCAAACCGCTCATGCCAAAGTTTGCTCAAGTCATCGCTATGAGAAACAAAAACTGATGAAAATGATGATGACCCAAAGTTGTCAAACTTGTACAACCTGGTAATATCATCAGCAATTCCAGTTGCAAGAAAATGCTGAGGATATTTTAGATCCTTGATTACAACTTGGTGAGGTGAAAAATCTATGGTTTTACCTTCACCTGAATGAATGATTTGATAGACTGATAGAAGGTTACAAGAAAGACTTGAAACACATAATACATCATTGAAATCACCATTATCTACTTGAACTAATCCGGATACTACAACACTAAGAGATCTATTATCACCAACAAATACTTTCTTGGTGTTACATTCATTTAGAGCAGAAAATATGTCTTTATCCTTAGCCATATGATAAGATGCTCCTGAATCAATAAGCCACTCATCAGAAGAAGAAGTAGAAGTTGTGTTGAAGGAGAAACCAAAAGTGGAAAGTGTATGTCCATGAGAAGAAGAAGAAGTAGTAGAATCAATAATGATGTTGTGCTTCTTCATTGTTGCTTCTAAAGCTGCCATCTTCTTGAAACATTTGGACTCATCATGACCATCTTTATCACAAAATTTGCAATGTCTGTCAGTCTTCTTATTTTTATATTTTTCTCCTTTGTCACCATTAGAAGTTGAAGTTGTCTGAGCGGGTTTGGGACCCTTATGTTGCTTGTTGTTGTAGCGAGGATGTTTCTTCTTGGGATACTTGGGTTTATCTTTCTGCTGGGAAACTAAGGCTTTGTTGGAGGTACCTACAGTGCTGATCACTCCAAGTTGTACAAGATTATCTTCCTATCTAATCAAAGCAGCACAAAAGGACTCAAGAGTGGGTTTTTGATAAGCTTTCCTTAGAGCCTCTCTCATGGCATAAAAGGTAGATACAAACACATAATATGCACTACCTAGCTTAGAAAGAATAAGATAGATGCAACACTCTTCCTCCATTTTTATCTCACGTTATTCACATAAAATTCTGAGTGTTTTAAACTTAGATAGATAATCTCCAAGGCAAGAAAAATCACTTGGACTCAAGGTCAGTACTTGATTTTCTAACTGTTGTGCTCAATTAATAATGAGTTTACCAAACACAGATTCAATATTTTCCCAAGCTTCTTCCGGGTTATCAATTTCTTTGAGGTGGAACCTTAAATCAGGAGAGATGGAAATTCCCATTAGTCCACGTGCTTCGTCACTCCTATTAGCCCATTTGGATTTCTTATCATCATCAGTGGGTGTTTTTTCCTTTCCCAAGGTAATCTGGTACAAGCCTTTACTTCTTAATAAATCTTCCATATGAGATTTCCATTGGAAGTAGTTGGTGTTGGTAAGCAAGACATTACTTGTAGAAGCCATATTAAATATGCAGATAATATGGATTTAAAAACTGAAACTGATGATATGGATGGAAAGAGCTCGAAAATTTATGCAGTTTTAAAAAATCAGCACTGAAAATGGACTTTGGATGTGAAAGTTATGCCCTTTTAAAAAAAGGCATAAACGGTAACCAAATGACCACGTGATAGTGTAAGTTGCTCTATGAAGTGACCCACTTTTATAAAGAGAAGTGGGGATCACTTTTACAATGAAGTTACTTTATAACAGAAAAGTTGCATGCAAAATAGATAACTCTAAAATAAAATATTTAACCTACTTATAGTGATTCACTTTTATACTTGAAGTGAAATACACTTTATAAATTTAGCATGAAATTTTTCAAAAAAATTAACAAAAGAGAGACTTGAACTCAAGACCTCTTACTTAATAAGGCAAATTTTAACCAAATCGTCTAGCAAAACATATTAGAATATTCAAAAGGAGGATTGGGGTTGTTGTTGTTGTTGTGGTTGGAGAGTGTGCTCAAAAAAAATATTTTCACACAAGAAAAAAAATTTGCTTCTCGATGACAACAAGGGTTAGATCTCGGTTAGTTTACCCGGAAGATGCACCTTTTCCTATTTGTTTCTGATTTTCTGAGATCGCATAGGGCATGGGGAAAAGAGAATACATAGATCTAAAAGAGTAGAAACCCGAAAATAAATAATACAAAACCGAAATAAAACCAAAATACTACTCTGCAAAAATTTTAAAAAATGCATATTCAAGCTTTATACCTCTAGATCTGACTGTAATGGTCGTATCTTGGGAAAACGGAAACCTTTTCGAGTGAAACGAAAAGTGTTCTTGAATAAAACAAGTGCTTCGGATGCAATGGAACATTCCTCTTAGTCCAGAAATGTACGAAAATGACAAAAAATGGAGATGATGAAACTTAGCTTCACAATCTCGATCTACAACAGGAGCAGGTATTCAAACAAGATATGATACCATGTTCAACAACACAGGTATTCCAATAGAGGAACAACACCTTCAGTAACCACTCACATAACTAGATCAAATATAAACACACCAATGTTTTCACGTGGTAAAACCCCTACAGGGAAACATCCATGGCCCCAGTGCAGCCACTTGAAGCAGTTTATTAATGAAAAAGAAAAAGATTACAGAGAGATTTTACAAGAGAGTTTCTCACAATCGATCATCGGAAAATGACCCTCCATGCTCTTTAAATAGAGATCATGCACCAATCGGGTGTTAAGCCACGGATCAATGATCGTTAAGATCGAGGAGAATATGAACCGTCGGATCACTCTATGTCGGGAACATATCGTGACCGTCGGATTTCCTAACTACAAATGCATACTAATGCATACTAAAGAAACACACTTTTACCTAACGACACATTAGACCAAGTAGTTCTTAACTAACTCCTAAGTGTCTAAATATCCTAACAATTGTAATGTAAACTAGTTCAGAGAGGGACAAATGACATACCATTTAAATGATGTTTGATCCTCGCTAGTGTTGTCCTTGCTCCATCTTTGGATTTGTGGGATGTTGAACCTGTTAAGAAGCACAAACCAACAAATAGAGAGAAAAATGATATATATATTCCAATGAAACCTATGCATAAGATCAAGGAGTTATACAATAAAAATGGAGACACTTTTATAGGGAAGAAATGTATCATTGCATTATATTAATGAAAGTGGAGAATACAACCTATGCCTTGATGTCGCAAGGTCCCTTCCAATGCCCCTTTTCTTCAACACACACACACACACACACCTTTGCTCCAATGTTTTTGATGAAGAGTATTCACAACCTGACTTGGAAAGATAAAGTAAAGCTATCACAAGTACAATCTTCAACAGAATTTTTCATGCATGAGCCAGCCTCAGCCTTTCCCATGAGATATCCCTCTTTATATAGGGTGAAAGAGGGATGGATTAGGATATCAGGATGATTCCACTAAATCGGAGAAGCAAGTAAGATCCAAACCGATTGAAGGCCACCTCATTTTCTAGAAGATTCCCTTCTAGAAATTTCATGAATTTCATCTTTTTCTCTTGTTTGAGCATCGTCGCACCCGATGCACAAGCAGCCTGCGGTGACGTCGCAGTCCAATTTTGATTCAACATGTGACGATCAAGCATCGTCGCACCCCAAGCATTTATCAAGCTGTGGCGATCTACTTTGATATGTTTTTTAAGAAAAGAAATATAATTCATTTTCTCATGGAGAAAGTCTCATTTTTGTAGCTTCAGGGAACAGAGAAGTGAGTCATACACATATCGCCAGTTGATCCCAGGGGTGACCAAAATAATGTGTAACAGGTGGGTAAGTGAAAATCATGATTGTTGATCACGTTCAGATAAATGATCGACGTCGTGAACATAGGTTTGGATTACACTTAAGGATCGATGATTTCGATGAAAAGCGCAAAAATCACATGTGAGTTAAAAAAAAATGGTTACTCTGCACTGGTGGTTTCAGAATATCCACTAAGGGACACGTGGTGGTAAACAATACCACAATTGCACTCTTGAGAGTGGTTTCATTACTACGTCTTGACCTCCTGCTATACTACGAGGAAATGCCACTCTATGAAAATTGGTAAGGCACTCAAGGCATAAGCGTTGGTCATATGGCTTGGTGTTAACAAACCCTTATGAATAGGATAAGTAGTGTGCCCTCCCACTTATAAACCCTCTAATATAATTTGTTCGACTCTTTCGAAGCCCAATCAGGATAAGTGTAGTTTCATTAACTTTGTAGGGCATGGGGTATTAAAACTTTGTTTCCATTAACTGACTCAAAACTTCCTTTCAATGGCATAGTCGTCTTTTTCTCGTCAAGAGATTTCTGACGACTGCAATTTTTCTCAAAACTGAGCTCCAAATCAAAATTTATGGCTTCTCAAATTTATGGCCACTTTACTGCTACATGTCACCCACGTGGCACTCTATCACATGTGTCTTCCTACGTGGTACTAACGTCGATTTCCTTCTACATGAACCATGCTTCATGGCGCAAACATATCAAATCTCAGTCAACGTTATCAGACAGTTTTTGTTTCCTTATATACCTATCGAGATCCTCTCATCGGAGTGTTCCCACGACATTTCACTTTGCACCCTCCAACTACCGACTCTGAAGGCTTCCCTCCTCCAATAGATTAGATAGTCCTAGGGACTTGGAGACATACGGTTACGGTTTCGTTAAATTTCTACAATTATACCTCGTACTCTTATCACACAACACCATCCATGTAGGACACCTAACACTAATTGCCACCAGACATGTGGCAGTCATATTCACCACAAAAGTTCACCTACATGTTCTAAATCACCATGCTACATGGCACCTTCTATTGTTCTACACGTGGTACTAGATGCGTCNNCCTAAATATTGGCAGTCTTGATCGTTCGCGGATACCTCGGCCTAGAAATATGGTCTAGATTTCCCTCTCGAAGTCATCCCTCAAAGTTTATCACTGAGTTCCACTCTGAAATGCGCCTTCCTATGGACGGTTTAGATCCCTTCTCCATAGATCTAACAGACAGGGTTTCGGCCAGGTTCTCTATTTCTCCCAGCCACCACCTCGTACGAACCTTGATCTCGGGCCACTCTTACACATGTCACCCCCAAACCCCATCATCTATCGAGTTGGCGAGATACGTGGCACTCACATCGTGACTCAATCATCTCCTTGCTCAACCAAAGGACCGTGACACATGGAAAGACTATAGTTTGACACATGGTCCTCCACGTGGGCTTGACGTGGCATACACATTGTCGCAGAATCACTTGGCTTACCCATTTAGGTGATGAAAGTTGTCCTTCCCATGCCATGCTAGCCACCAGGATAGCATTTCTGTCATCCTAACATCACTTCTTTTTCATCAAAAATAACCAAAGGGTACGGTGAGGCCCACAACATATCAACAGCTAGCAAGCATCTTGGCTGCTCTTCGATCAACGACCCATATTAAGCCTCGGAGTCAAGCCTTTCTGGTATCCATGATCACTTTGAATGGCCTTCTCCGAAGAATGGTCGAGATTTCCCTATCTCGTGTATCTGATGATTCAAGTTTGACGACACTTGCACTAGGGTATGATCTGACAGAGACTCCCCCTTGTTCTTTCTGTCAAATCATAGGCTGACACGTGTTCCATCTAGACACATTGGCGATCCTGATCAACATGACATGTCACGCTGACATCACCTCTTCTCATATTCTCGTTCAACATGACCCATTATGATCTACGATGGAGGTTAATCCTATTTTATTCCCCGATGGATGGCCTAGATCATCCCTTTGACTCCCCTTTTTAGAATGCCTCCACTTCGGCATCCAATGTCATTCCGACCAGGGAACTCCAACCGCATTCACTGGGACATATCTAATGTTCCATAATCTTCCATGGACACCCTCCTAGAGTTCAATGGGCCTCGTTGATTTTAGAGTGCTTACTCCATGGGCTTCATATCTAGCTCTAATGGAGGGTTAGGATCTCATTGTTCCTCCAGATTGATGGTCGAGATCATATCTCACCTCTGCTCCTACAGGGGCCTATATTTAACCACCGTGCCAAATCAATGGTCACGATCCTCGGAGGTGAGTTAGGGTGTTTCCTCTGGCTTACTAGTCTGGTCCAGGATTAGCCACTTTCACAAGTTTTCCTCTAATTCCTTTACAAGACTTGTTGAGTCTCAGGGGCCTCGTGCTTTCTCAAGGAACTCTAAGGTTTTCCAGGGTCTCTTTATAGCGCCCCATTTGTGAAGAAATTGTTACTTTTGGGATTTCCCACACCCTGATGTATAGGAATACACGCAAGTATATATAAATTTATATGAGAAACATTACAATGATGCATACAATAAGTAGGGACTTCTTTCCACTCAGGTTAGAGTAGGGATTTAGGTTGTACACACGCATGAAGACTATATAAGCTCATATTATTTTAATATTTATCATTCACACAAGATTTATCACAGGAATATATTTGTAGTTATATTACATAAGACATAGGCTACCTACAGTTATGAATATGAGACTTTTTATGCAGATGCATATTCTATGCAAATTTCAGGACATCTCCAGAATACACAATTAAACTCACAGGTCAAGTATTCATGTATGAAAGTGTCATATTGTTCATTCAACCATACACGCATTTAAATCAATACATGGAGATAGACTAGTTACTTATCTACAAAAATTGAGATATGTTGGTTACTTCTGAAGGGTGAGTCACTCTCCACCCAACCATAGGAAATACTAAACTAAACTCTGCTACAGCCAACCACCCCCGAGCTAGGGTACGATGCCACGAGAGGATTTTATGCAATATTTTTCAGGGAGTGTCTGCTAATTCGTCTCTCTCTTGTTACCTGAACTAGATATCTACCTTTGTCTAATTCCATTGCTCTTGTTCTATGCCCATCCATGTGTGTCATCTTGTTGTCCCTGTGCCCTTCTTTTCTTGTCTTCTCCCCCAATACCTCACAGGTTGTGCCAAAATTTTCTCGAGGGTACTCTTCTCATCCTTCCTTAATTTTTCAAGGGAACTATTCCAACTACTACCTTGACTGATAATCAATTTCAAGGGCTAAGGATAGTTCAGGTCTGCACTATTTTAATTAGATAGGGTACTGCCTGGTAGAGTCATCTCAATTATCCATTTCCTCCCTCTTGCACCATTCCCCTCGTGGCATCGTAACCTATGAAAGCCATCCCTTCAACAGTAGTTCAACATTTCTCAGTTGCATTAAAAATCAAATATGCACAATACAAAATAAATTAAGGTCCATTGTCTTCCCATGATCACATAACATATTTCCTTATAGTTTGTTCATGATAATACTTATATTTACAGATTGGGGGAAACATGGGTGCTACACTTTCACTTGGAACGTCAAATTTTGGTGAGACCTGGTCATTGCAAATAAGACATATAATATTAATATAGGCCAAAATTTCATAATCAAAGGGACAAAATTTTAGAGATACATCACAACAAAGGACTACTAGAAAGACAATATTAAAAATAGGGTTTTAAAGGTACGTAACTTGAAATTGGCATAACGCTTGATTGGAAGATCTATTTTTGTTGATTAAAATTTTTTGACAAAGTGAAAAAAGAGGAGTACTATTATTATCTCATATGGCTAAGGGTATTCCAAAAATTGCATCGCGAATTAAACCTCTAGAAAGTTCATCCATGATTCATGAAGAAAATGAAGAGATACATAACCAGCTATCCAAATTGGAGGACCAACTTAATCAATTGAATGTTAGGCCAATAACAAGTAATGATTTGGTAAACACACAAAGACAAATACAAAACATGGATAAAAACATGGAATATATGGGGAAAAAATGGTGAACAAATGGAAAATAACATGGATGAAAATATGGAACAGATGGAAAAAATAGGGAACAAATGGAAAAGAAGATGGATGAAAATATGGGAAAAAATAGGGAACAAAGAGAAAAGAAGATGGATGAAAATATGGAATAGATGGAACACAAGTTGGTGACCAATATCATACAAACCCTAGATGAGAGGATTCCTAAAAGTGACACTGTGATCAAAGAGACTCATGAAAATAAAGGTAGCATTCATGTTGAACAACCTTCTAGTAATAAGCATTTTTTAGGTGGATTTAACTCTAATAATGGGGTTAATTATGGATGGGCTCCTAATGGTTTCAAATTTCCCAAGGTTGAATTAAAGAAGTTTGATGGAACAAAAGTATTTACATGAGTGAACCAAATAGAGATATACATTGAATTGTATAACAGTATGGATGATAAGTAAAGGATTTCCTTAGAAACCTTGTACTTAGAGATAAAACCATGTTGGTTGTGGAGCCTGATTATCTTCCTAATCCAGAGGTCTTTGTTTTTAGCCATGTTTATACCCCATGAATATTTTACACCCCAGAAGAATGTACACTCCTCCACGTGGGGGAGTGCAGGGGGGGTTACCCCCCCCCCTGCAGGATCTGTGGGAAAGCAAGCCCCATACAAGGATTCGGAAGACAATGTTCCATGATGGAGGTTCAAGGGTGAAGCCCTGAAGGAAAAAATTCATTGTAAATGTATATTGTAATTTCATTGTAAATCTGGACCATTCATTATAAGGTCGCAGATCTGACGGTATAAGTTATGTTAGGGTTTTTTGCCCTAGAAGGAAACCCTCTTTTATGAGGGAAATGTATTGTGGCTATGTATCATTGTGAATATTGTATTCTGAGTGAGGAGACTCTGAGAAAAATAAGAGGAAGTTACAACGGGTGTGTTGTAGGTTGTATCCCTTTATTTGTTGGATAATAATGAAGGAAGGACCTGGAAATTTCTCTCGTGGATGTAGCCCACACTGGGTGAACCACGTATATTTGTGTCTCTATTGTACTTTGTATATTCTATGTTTTATTTTTGCATTTGTTTTATTTTATTACTCCGCGATCCTTTTTTTCTAACAATTGGTATCATAGCGAAAGGTAACTCGCAGGAAAAGAGGGTTCTTGATTCGAGTGGGAGCAATGGCGGAAGATGGAAATTTTAGGGTCGAGAAATTTAACGGCCAAAACTAATAGTTATGGAAGATGTATATGGAATATTATTTATATCAGAAGGATCTATTCCTACCATTGGGTGGAATAGAAAAGAAGTCGACGACCATCAAGGACGAAGAATAGGAGGTTATTGACAGAAAGGCTCCAGGAACGATACTATTGAGCCTAGAAGCATCGGTGGCTTTCAATATTTCGAAAGAAAATACAACAAAGGAGGTTATGAACGTATTGGCTAAACTGTATGAAAAAACCTTGGCATCAAATAAGGTATTTCTAATGAAGAAATTATTTAATATGAAGATGTCAAAAGGTGGGTTTGTTGCAAATCATTTAAATGAATTTAATACGGTTACTAATCAACTAAGTTCTACAAAAGTGGACTTTGATGATGAGGTCACGGCTCTTCTAATCTTGTTCTCATTGCCAGAAAGCTGGAACGGCTTGGTCATGGTTGTAAGTAACTCTGTCTCCAGTTCAAACACTTTAAAATTTGATGATGTTGTTGGTTTTATTCTTAGTGAGGAAATGTGATGGAAAAGCATAGGTGAGACATCAAGTAATGTGTTAAACATGGAGAACAAGGGAAGACAAAAGGATAAAGGAAAGGACTCAGGGAACCATGGGAATTCTAGGAAGGGAAGATCCAAATCCATATTTGAAAATATAGAGTGTTGGAATTGTGGGAAGAAAGGACATCTGAAGAAAGACTGCAGAGCTCCAAAGAAACAAAGATATGGACAACAGGAGAAAAATCTGGAAGCAAATGTAACAGGTGATGTGTTACAAGATACTTTGATTCTTTCTGTAGATAATATTTATGAGTCTTGGGTAGTAGATTCAGGGGCTTCATTTCATGCCACACCCCATAGGAAACGTTTTCTAGATTATGTTCAAGGTGATTTTGAACAGGTTCATTTGGGTGATGATGCACCATGCAAAAATGTTGGAATGGGAAAGATAAAAATAAAGCAAAGAAATGGAAACCAATGGTTGTTGAAAGAGGTAATACATGTTCCAGATCTAAGGAAAAATCTAATTTCAACAAGGAAATTGGAAATTGAAGGTTGTATATCCATATTTACAGATAAGGTGTGGAAGATCACCAAAGGATCATTAGTGCTAGCAAAAGGAGAGACGGTAGGTACATTGTATTTATGTACTGGTAATACTGACTCTTCTATCTCTTTACCTTCTACAAGACTGGATACAACACTGTGGCATCATAGGCTTGGACACATGAGTGAGAAGGGGATGTAGATACTTCACAAAAGGAATTTGTTGCCAGATCTTAAACAAATTGATTTGGGATTTTGTGAGCATTATGTTTATGGAAAACAAAAGAGAGTCATGTTTCTCAGAGTTAGAAAAGAAAATAAGAGTGAAAGGTTAGAGTTTGTGCATACAGATGTATGGGGACCGACTCAAGTATCATCTCTTGGTGGATCTCATTATTATGTTACTTTTATTGATGATGCAACTAGAAAAACTTGGGTTTATTGCATTCGACAAAAATATGATGTTTTTTATACTTTTAAGAAATGGAAAGCTTTGGTTGAGAATGAGACAGGAAAAAGGTTGAAGTGTCTCGGATCAGACAATGGAGGTGAATATTGCAGCAAGGAGTTTGATGATTACTATTCATACCATGGGATTCATAGAGAGAAGACAGTTCCAGAAACACCATAAGAAAATGGTGTGTCAGAAAGGATGAACGGGACAATCATGGACCGTGCAAGGAGTATGAGATTGCATGTTGGTTTTCCCTTACAGTTCTGGGTAGATGTTGTAGATATTATTGTTTACTTAATAAACAGAGGACCTTCAAGTTCATTGGATGGTGTAATTCCAGAGGAGACATGGACAGGTAAAAAGGTAAACTATTCTTTTTTAAAGACTTTCGGTTGTGAAACATTTTTCCATATTGATAAAGAAAACTTAAAATAGAACAAAGCTTGAGGCAAAATCCAAGAAGTGTACCATTATTGGATATGGTGTTAATGATTTTGGTTATCGCTTATGGGATTATGAAAATCACAAAATCATTAGGAGTAGAGATGTCATATTCAATGAGAAGGTCATGTACAAAGATCAGTTGCAGGGAAAGAAACGGGAAAAAGAAAAACCAGTATACACAGTGCTTGATGAGATCACTGAAAAATAAATTCCAAAGGTACTAGAAAATCAAAATGTACAACAACAAGAGCAATAGGTACCTCAAACTCCTACAAGTGTTGTTAGAAGGTCTACCATGTTAAGTAGACCCCATGAACAATACTCTCATTCATTGTATTATTTATTGTTGATTGATTCTGGTGAACCAGAATGTTATGAAGAGGCAATGCAGGTAGACACCAAAAAGAAGTGGGAGAAAGGCATGAAAGAGGAAATGGATTCCTTGGTATATAACCAGACTTGGGATTTGGTTTAGTTTCTTACAGGAAAAAGAGCATTGCAGAATAAATGGGTTTACAAATTGAAGGAAAAATATGGAGGCAAAAAGTCGTACAAGGCTAGACTTGTAAATTGGTTTGCACAAAATAAAGGTATAGATTTTGATGAAATATTTTCTTCTGTTGCTAAAATGACTTCAATTAGGACTATTTTAAGTCTTGTGGTCGTAGAATATTTGCATCTTGAACAGTCAGATGTAAAAACATATTTTCTCCATGGAGATTTGGAGGAAGAGATTTATATGCAGCATGAGGTCAAAGGAAAGGAGAATTTGGTATGCAGGTTGAAGAAGAGCGTGTATGGCCTACAGCAAGTTCCAAGGCAGTGGTATTTGAAGTTTGACGGGTTTATGACAGAACAAAGTTATAGTGGATGTCATTCTGATCACTATGTTTATTTTAAAAAGCTAGAAAATGGAAGCCATATTATTTTGTTATTGTATGTAGATGACATGATTGTTGCGGGGTCTAATATGCAGGATGTAAATGTGCTCAATAAGAAATTATCTAATTCATTTGCGATGAAGGATTTGAGTACTGCAAAGAAAATCCTTGGTATGAGAATAACAAGAGACGGGAAAAATCACAAATTGACATTGTCTCGGGGTGAGTACATAGAGAAGGTGTTGGAAAGGTTTAGAATGAAGAATGTAAAACCAGTTAGTACACCTTTGGACAACCATTTCAAATTAACTAACGAAATGTGTCCCAAGACATAGGAGGAGATATAATACATGTCCAGGGTCCCTTATTTATCAGCAGTTGGCAGCTTGGTGTATGTGATGGTTTGCACAAGACCAGATATTACACATGTAGTGGGAGTTGTGAGTAGGTATATGAACAATCCAAGTAAAGAACATTGGGAGGAAGTAAAGTGGATTCTCGAGTATTTCAAAGGTATTTCTACTCATGCATTATGTTTTGGAGGTTCAGACGCTATTCTACAAGGATATGTTGATTCAAATATGGCAGGTGATAAAGACAGCAGGAGGAGCACCACCGGGTATGTTTTTACTATAGGTGGAACAATAGTAAGTTGGATTTTGAAACTGCAAAAGGTTGTTGCACTTTCAACAAAAGAAGAAGAGTATGTTGCTGCTACAGAGGCTAGTAAAGAAATGATTTGGTTATAGAGGTTTATGGAGGAATTGGGAAAGAAGTAGGAGAATAGAAGATTGTATTGTGACAGTGAGAGTGTCATTCATCTTGCAAAGAAATCAGCCTTCCATTTGAATACCAAGCATATACAACTCAGGTACCATTTCATACGATCTGTCTTGGAAGATGGACATTTGAAGTTGGAAAAGATACACACTAGCCAGAATTTTGCAGACGTGTTAAAAAAGGGAGTAACCAGGGAGAAAATGAGTTTCTGCTCAGTTTCGATTTGTTTTCAAGCATGAAGGTGAAGATGAGAAATTTTCCAGGTCCAAGAAGGATCATAATCCATCATATACAGCAGCGGAGGAGTTATTGAGATCAGTCTCCAAGTGGGAGATTGTTGGTTGTGGAGCCTTATTATGTTCTTGATCCAGAGTTCTTTGTTTTCAGCCGTGTTTATACCCCATGAATACTTTACACCCCGGAAGAATGTACACTCCTCCATGCGGGGAGTGCAGGGGAGTTATCCCCCCTGTAGGGTTCGAGGGCGAAGCCCCCCGAAGGAAATTTTTCCTTGTAAATATGGACCGTTCATTATAAGGTCGCAGATCTGACAATATAAGTTATGTTAGGGTTTTTTTCCCTTTAAGGAAACCCTCTTTTATTAGGGAAATGTATTGCGGCTATGTATCATTGTGAATATTGTATTCAGAGTGAGGAGATTGTGAGAGAAAGAAGAGGAAGTTATAGAGGGTGTGTTGTAGGTTGTATCCCTTCATTTGATGGATAATAATAAAGGAAGGACCTGAAAATTTCTCTAGTGGACGTAGAAAACACTGAGTGAACCACGTATATCGGTGTCTCTATTGTATTATGTATCTTTTATGTTTTATTTCCACATTTATATTATTTTATTTCTCCACATTCCTATTTTTCTAACAAACCCTATCAATCTTCTCAATGGGTAATCAAAAGGAAACCCCATTCTTATCATTATACTTGCAGTTTATCTACAAGATACTTAGAGCAAAATATGGAAAAGATTGGGAACAAGACTACTAAATTAGTCAATTGACAAGAATCAAGCACTTATGTGATATTGAAGATTATAATTGTGAATTTTAGGTGTTGTCCAGTGTTGGTTGTGGAGCCTGATTATCTTCATGTTTCATAGGTCTTTGTTTTCATCCATGTTTATACCCCATGAAGATTGTATGCCCTGGAATATTGTACATCCCTCCATGCTGGGGAGTTGAAGGGGGGGATTTCCCCCCCGGCGGGGTCCGGGGGGCTCATCCCCCCGACTAGGGGGTCCGAGGGAAAGCGGGCCCTCGAAGGAAAAATTTCCTTGTAAATGTACCTTGTAATTTCATAGTAAATCTGGATCGTTCATTATAAGGTTGCAGATATGAAGGTAGAAGTTATGTTAGGGTTCTTTTCCCTAGAAGGCAACCCTCTTTTATGAAGGAATTGTATTGCGGTTGTGGATTATTGTGAATATTGCATTCTGAGAGAGGAGACTATGAGAGAAAGAAGAGGAAGTTATAGTGCGTATGTTGTAGGTTGTATCCCTTCATTTGTTGGATAATAAAAGGAAGGACATGGCAATTTCTCTAGTGGACGTAGCCCACACTGGTTGAACCACATATATATGTGTCTCTATTGTATTGTGTATCGTCTGTATTTTATTTCCTCATTTGTCTTATTTTATTGATCTGCAATCATTTTTTTCTAACAGGCCAGAAGGGTGGATAACATAAGTGATGGATGTCCATTCGAATCTTACATGGGTGGATTAAAGGAAGGCATTAAACATGATATTTTCTTAAAACATCCTAAAAATATTATAGAGGTTATGCAATTTTCTCGTCATATTTAAGCCAAGAATAGAGTTATACACAAGTCTACCACTAGAACATATGTAGGAATAAGAGATCGATTTGGGCTTCATAAGGAAACCCTACCTCAACCTACTCAAATCTCATCGAAGGAAATGGAGGAAAGAAAAGAAAAAAGACTATGCTTTAGTTGTAATAGTTGTTGATTAAGGTTGGTTGCCATTGATGTCAACCCTTGAAGAAAGCCCCATAGCACAAAGGTTTGGGTAATGGACCCAAGATTGTTTGATGTAAATATGACTCGTTATTCTTTTTTCATGGTTGATAAGAAGTAAATATGGATGAAATCCAAAGTGGTCCCCTTATGGTGAAAGCCCTCATGGGAAGACGTTTTGCGGAGTAAGAGAACTCGTGCTTAATTGTGAAATAATGAGATGAAGAACATTGAATTTTTCAGGGAAACTATCCTAGATGGATAGTGTTTGTCATTCCATTTCTGTTGGTATGTGGAATGTCACATAACTCTTCACGGTTTGAAAGTTATGGCCTTACGAAGTTGGAGGACCCTCATATGTCATCTAGAAGCCCCAAAAGGTCAAAGTAGTCAAAGTGGTTTAAGAGATTATAGAAGGTAAATAATAAAGTGAAGTGATGAGTGTATTATAATTCAAAGTGAATACAAAATAAATTATTTCAATAATAAATTTAATGGAGAAATTAGAAGTGGGTTAACCCTAAAATAAGGAAAGTGGGCCAAGTGACCTAGAAGATGTTTTTAAGGAAGCTACTTGGAGAATATAAATAAGAGGCAAGGCTCTCTCATTTTAATTACACTTGAGCATATTGAATATCTATAGGTGTATGAGGTAACCAAGGATATATAAGCCAAATTTCTGAGGGAAGGTGAGGAAAAGCGAATTTCTGAGGGAAGGTGAAGAAAAGAAGGCTGAAATGCAAGGAAGGATAAATTCTTTTGATGGTGTTTTCTAAGGTATGTTATTTATAGGTCATCTCACCATTTTCGCTATAACTTTTTTTCTATAATGATTCAGACTGTGAAATTGCTATTCCATTGAGAACACATACCCATGTATCTGTGGTAAAAAATTCAGTTTGTGGGTCGTTGTATTTTGGGAGTTACACTCCGTGGAAAATACGGTTTGTAGCTAGTCCTGAAACTAGTCAAAAACAGGTGTTTCGGGTAAAAACGTCATAACTTCTTCATAACATATCCAAATTCAGTGAGACCAAATTTTTTGGTTAGGTTACAGTCTGTAGTATTCTTTGTAATAGTTTCATATCAATTCAATAAATCTTTTGTGTGGGTAACGTTCTACAAGGTCGCTCTCTAGAATAAGACAGAATTCATCAAGGTATGTCATTTTTGCTATAACTCTTTTTCTGAGAGCTTCCAAGTAGTGACACCTGGAGTAATTGCATAAAACACACTGAATCACATTGTATATCAGTTTCATATCTTTATACATTACAGGTTCAAAGTTATTATTACTTCAAGTTAGGGTTGTTGACTAATCCAAAACTAGGCATGTCAGACTAAAGAAAAGTTTGATGAAAATGCTAGTCTCTTGTTGTTAAAGTTAAGGAAGGTTTGCATGAATGTGATCATATACACTAGGTATATTACAAATCTACAAATCAGATTTGGATGATGAAATTGATGAGGGATTTTGGTTGAGGTACATGTTGAGTACATGGTTGAGACAAGTAGTTGATGAGTTGGCACATACATGAGGTGTATAGTTGATGATGTTGGTACATATTGATGAGTCATAGTTGATGATTAGTTGACACATGATTGGTACATACTTTTTACATGGTTGGATGCACTTGTTTATGGTACAGGATGATTACAGGTTGTTTGGTACAGGTTGGTTCATAGTTGATGCACTTGTTTATGGTACAGGTTGATTACAGGTTGAGGTACAAGTTGATGCATGGTTCAGATTTATTGGTACAGGTTTACAACGACATATCTCACAGTGATAGTGTGACAGTGGTTCCATCATTCTACTTCTACTTCAGGGTGGCAGGACGGGGAGAGGACAGGTGGTTGTAGCCACCTTCCGGTTGTAGCCGGATAACATAGGGGGTTGTAGCCTCCTTCTGGTTGTAGCCAGAGAATTGGGGAGTTGAAGCTTCCCTCAGGTTGTAGTCTGAGAAACTATGGGGTTGGAGTCTCCTTCCAGTTGCAGCTGGAAAACAAAGGAAGTTGGTGCTTCCAATGAATGTAATTCTTCAAGACATATAAGAAAAATCATTCTGTGGTTTTCTCCCAATTTGGGTTTTCACGTAAAACACTGGTGTATTGTGTATGTGTGTGACTGTTTATTTCTTACTGCTCATTCTTGGATAATAATTCTACATTGAAATAACATTTGAAGAAAAAGGATTATAATTACGTTATTACTGATTCACCCCCCCTCTCAGTAATCCAACAATTGGTTTTAGAGAAGGTTCCTTCAGAAATCAGTTTAACCACTAAAAGGTAGATCATGGAGAGTGTCAACTCGTATAAAAATGGAATACCACAGTTT
Source organism: Picea engelmannii (assembly GCA_009831015.1). Lineage (NCBI taxonomy): Eukaryota > Viridiplantae > Streptophyta > Pinopsida > Pinales > Pinaceae > Picea > Picea engelmannii. The sequence continues at coordinate 137,995 of ML787855.1, read as the reverse complement.
GATGGACAGAAGTATGTTTTTTGGAGCATAAGGATGAAGACATATATACAGGCACAGGGATTTCAAGTTTGGAAATCAATTGTAGATGGATACACAACACCAACAGTTCTACCAACAAATGAAAAAGTAGTGAAACTCAGTGAGAATAATTCCAAAGCCAAAAATGCACTTTTGAATGGTCTCATTGATACGGTATTCACCAAAGTTACACATTGTAAATCTGCTAAAGAGATTTGGGACAAGCTTCGAAATATTTATGAAGGAGATTCAAAAGTCAAAGCAGCAAAGCTTCAAACTTACAAAGGTCAGTTCGAACAACTAAAAATGAAGTAAGATGAAGATATCGCAGCCTACTTCTTACGAGTCGATGAAACAGTGAATGCAATCATAGGATTGGGAGAAGAAATCGAAGAATCTGTAATTGTTCAAAAGGTACTAAGATCTTTTCCTATGAGATTCAACCCTAAGATATCAGCACTAGAAGAAAGATCGAATCTAAACTCAATAAGCATGGACAAACTGCATGGAATCTTCACAGCATATGAGATGAGAACTAAACAGGAAAATCCAGATGTAAAAGAAGCAGCCTTCAAAGCATCCAAAAGATCAAAGCAAAAGAAAAAGGAACAAGAAGAATATAGCAGCAACAACGACGTCTCGGAAGATGATGAAGAAGCGGTCAACTTCGTCAAAAGACTGAACAAAGGAACCAACGGTAGGTATAGAGGTAAGATTCCTTTAATTTGTTTTAATTGTGATGGTATTAGTCATTTTGCTAACAAATCTCCTCATAAGAAAAAGAGAAATGATGAAGGTTACTCAAAAGGCAGACAAACATATCAAGGTAAAATAACTACAAAGAAAGTTTTCAAGAAAAGTTTTTGCACCAAAGAAGACATCTCATCATTAGATGAAGATGAAGTCAGTGACAGTGAAACAAGGAGAGTTCTATTCATGGGAAGACTCTGAAGAATAATATGAAGAAGAAATTGAAGAGGCGGAAGTTGACTTCCGAGAAAAATTAATGAGTGTCATAGAAGTTATCAGAAGGGAAAAGAAGAAAAACAAGAAACTACAAGCAGAACTAGATAAGAAAAAAGACACTCAAGAACTAGAACAATTGATCACAAAATTGAAGGTTCAAGTAGAAGAAGATAAAAGAATTGAATAAGCACTCAAAGAACAACTAGAAGGAAAGGACAGGATCATTAGAAACCTGGAAGCAGAGATTGTCACACTAAGAAAGGATATTCAAAAGAAAAATGTGCAGAATAGCTCAAAAGTTCTGGATGACATTATCAACAGTCAAAAATCTAATCTTGACAAGTCTAGACTTGGATACAATCAAACAGAAAATGGATCAAGCTCCAAAACAACAGAGGAAGAACCAAATCTAAAAATCTATGCAGAAATAATCAAAGGGAATAAAAAGATATACAAGGAAGATTACAGGGACACTCCTCCATCGAGAAGATTCAAATTTCAGAATCAAAAACAGATAGACAGGCCTCAAGAAAAAGGAGGATTCATAAGAGCACCTCCTTTCAGAAGATCTTCAACTACCAGGTATCAAACTATATTTTTTTGTTTATGTTATGCATGTAATAATTTTGGACATAAAGTTGTAAATTGCAGAGCTAACAACAGGAAGAATAACTACTTTGACAGCCATACATAAAGGGGTTATTCAAGAAGACCTAGTGAAACATAGAGAAGAAGTTACAACAGGTTTGAATCTTTGAGAATTGAAGTGGAATGTTACAAATGTAACAATTTTGGACACATGGCCAAAAATTGCATAATGATAGTCCCTCCTAAAGAACTTCAACAGAGTCACAAACAAGAACCTCAAAAAACGACATGGATAAGAAAGCAAGATCAGTATAGCAATGAAGAATACACAGTCGTTCTATAAAATAAACAAAAGAAACGTGGTTGGTATGTTGACAGTGGATGTTCAAAACACATGACAGGTGATAAAGACAAGTTTTTTACATTACGAAAAGAAATAAATGGATCAGTCTCCTTCGGAAATGATGATTCAGCCAAAATCATTGGAAAAGGCACGGTCTGAATTGGGAACAAGAATGAAAAGGCAAAAAATGTTCTACTAGTAGAAGATATGAAACATAATCTTTTAAGTGTGATTCAAATGTGTGACCAAGGTCATAAAGTTACTTTCAATTCACAAAAATGTGAGATAAGAAAATAAGGTTCAGGGAAATTGGTCGCTACAACTGCAAGAAATTCAAGCAACATATATGTGTTAAGTGAAATTGGAAATGAAAAGTGTTGTCTAGGAAAGGAAAATGAAAGTTGGTTATGGCACAGAAGAATGGCTCACATGCATTTTGATAACCTTGTCAAAGTCAGCAAAATAGAAGCAATCAGAGAAATGCCCCAAATCACGAAACCAACCAACACTTTATGCAAGCATTGCCAACAAGGAAAGCAAACAAAGACCAGGTTCAAATCAAAGGAATATTCAACAAAAAACCACTGGAAATTGTACATACTGATCTAGTTGGACCAAATACAACAAAAGGCTTAAAAGGTGAGAGATATTTTATGTTATTAGTTGATGATTATACAAGAATGACTGCAGTTTGCTTTCTCAAGAACAAGTCAGAATCTCATATGACTTCTAAGAAATAGATATGCAAAATATGTATAGATCTTTTGAAAACTTCAAGATATTCAAGATCTACAAGGAAATGGTTGAAAATGAGATGGATTCAAGAATCAAATGCTTAATATCGGATAATGGAGGAGAATCCACCTCAAAGGAATTTATGGACTATTGCAGCAATCATGGAATAAAAAGGCAATTCTCCATCACTAGGACACCTCAACATAATGGAGTTGTTGAAAGAAAGAACAGGATAGTACAAGAAATGGCTCGAACAATGATAATGGATTCAAAGATGATAGATATTTTTTGGACACAAGCAGTGCATACAGAAGTTCACATTCAAAATAGATTAATTCTCAGAAACAACACTGATAAAACTCCCTACGAGCTATGGAAAGGAAGACCAGCAAATGTGAAGCACTTCAGATTTTTTGGAAGCAAATGATACATCAAAAGAGAAGATGGAAGAATGGGAAAGTTTGACTCTCGTGTGGACAAAGGAATACTTGTTAGTTACTCAAGTACAAGGAAAGCATACAAGTGTTACAATCTAAGTTTAAACAAAGTTGTGGAAAGCATCAACGTAACAATTGATGAAACAGGCAGACTAGAATCAAAGGAAGAAGAAAACAAATCAATGGAACAACTTTTCGAAGAAGAAGATGAAAAAGAAGTAGAAGAGGAAGATGAAGATGAAGAGAATCTGACAGAAGCAGAAGAGCAAGTTCAGCAAGTATCTCCAAAGACACCTAGCAAACGAGTATAGAAGAATCATCCTTTAGATCGGATTATTGGAAACAAAGATGCAGAAGTTGAGATTAGAAGAAAAATCCGTTCACCAGAACAAACACACCTAGCACTCTTATCTACAATTGAACCAAATTGTTTTGAAGAAGCTAGCAAGGATGAATTTTGGAATAAGGCCATGGATGAAGAATTGGATCAAATAGAGAAAAATGACA
>ML787855.1:111920-129002 GCA_009831015.1 Picea engelmannii | reverse complement strand
AAAAAAAGATAATTCTTGGAGGATGTGTCCTAATTATAGAGATATAAACAAAATCACCATCAAGGATAAATTCCCTATTCCAAATATTGATGAGTTATTATATGAGCTTCATGGAGTGGATTATTTTACAAAGTTAGATCTTAAATCAAGATACCACCAAATCAAATTAAGAAAATAAGACATTCCCAAAACAACTTTTAGAACACATGAATGGCACTGTGAGTTCTTGGTCATGCCTTTTGGGTTAATTAATGCTCCTTCGACTTTTCAAAGTCTTATGACCAAAAAAAATTACCCCAACTTAAAAAGTTTGTGTTGGTTTTCTTTGATGATATACTTATCTATACAAATTCATGGGAATACCACATTAAACATGTGGATAAATTCCTACAAATTCTTGAAAACAATCAATTATATGTAAAAACATCCACATGTGCTTTTGGAAAACAAAGAAGTAGAGTATTTAGGCCATATTGTTTCAAGGGAAGGGGTTAAGGTGCACTTTCAAAAGATCCAAGTTATTACAAAATGGCCTATTGCTAAGAACATCAAGGGTCTTAGAGAATTTTTGGGTCTTACAGGATATTATCGGAAATATGTTAATAATTATGCATGCATTGTAGGCCCACTCACATCACTTTTGAAGAAAAATTCATTTGTATGGAAGGAAGAGGCTACCTTGGCATTCTCACTCTTAAAGGATGTCATATCTTCTACACCAATATTGGCAACACTTGATTTTGGTAAAACATTCAAAGTTGAATGTGATGCATTAAGACAAGGAATTGGAGCAGTATCGATGCAAGAAGGGAGACCATTGGCCTTTGAAAGTAAACAATTCAAGGGAAATGACTTCGTGAAATATACATATGAAAAAGAAATGGAAGCAATTTTACTTGCAATAAAAAAAATGGTGACAATATCTCATTGGGAGGCATTTTAAAGTCAGGACAGACCATGATAGCCTAAAGTACTTTTTAGAGCAAAGATTGTCGTCGAAAGAGCAACAAAAATGGGTAGAAAAAATGCAAGGGTTTGATTTTGAAATGTGGTAGTATATGCCCTTTCCAAAATAGAACAAGCCTCTAGTTTATATTCCATTACATCTTCCATTCCTTTGTGGTTGGAAGAATCTTGCCATGAATGGAAAAATGACAATACTAGTAGATAGAAAATACAATGTATAAAGGAAGGGATGAACTCTATGGAACATTGGGAGTGGAAGATAGATATCCTTTGGTATAAGTGTAGAATATTTTTATGCCCTCAATCAAAGTTGAAGCAACAAATATTAAGGGAGTCTCATAACTCTCTGATGGAAGGACATTCAAGGTTCCTTAAAACATATCAAAGGATCAAAAAGGATTTTTTTAGGGAAGGAGTGAAGAAAGATATTCAAAATTTTGTAAGAGAATGTTAGTTTTGCCAAAGAAATAAAGGAGAGACGGTAAAATCTCAAGGTTTACTTCATCCTTTACAAATACCTAATCAAATATGGGAAGAGATATCAATGGATTTCATTACAAGTTTACCGAAATCAAAAGGTAAGGATGTCATTTTTGTGGTAGTGGATAGACTCATGAAATAAGCACATTTTTGTGGAATTCAAAGTACATATACAGTAAATCAAGTGGTAGAAGTGTTCATGAAGGAAATTCATAGACTTCATGGATTTCCTAAAGTAAAACTAAGTGACAAAGATCCAAAATTCATGGGAAATTTTTGGAAATAATTATGGAAGATGAGTGGAACAACACTAGCTACGAGTTCAACATATCATCCACAAACAGATGGTCAACTAGAAATATTTAACAAATGTTTAGAGGGTTATCTACATTTCTATTCTTCGGACAAGCAATCTCAATGGGTGAAGTGGATTCCTTTAGCATAATGGTGGTATAATACCACCTATCACACATCTAATAAGATGTCCCCATTTGAATCCCTTTATTGATATCTAGCTCCTAGTATCTCATACTTTTTGCAAGACCAATCCAAAGTACAAGCAATAGAGTCACAAGTGGAGAAGACTAAAGAAAATTTGACAATTCTTAAGGAAAACCTTCAAATGGAATAAAATGGGATGACGCAACAAGCACATCAACATCAAAGGGAAAGACAATTTAAGGAGGGTGATTGGATGTTTTTGAGACTACAACCTTATAAGAAATCTACTCTCAAACAAAAAAAGAATCGGAAGTTAGCTCCAAAATTTTATGGACCTTATAATATTATTCACAAGATTAGACAAGTGGCATATGAGTTAGATTTTCCTTCTAATCACATTCATAAGGTTTTTCATGTATCTTGCCTAAAAACGGTTTTGGGACAAACTATACCAGTGCAAACAAAATTTCAAGAATTAGATGAAGAAAGGAAGTTGATTCTTGAACTAGAAAAAGTTATAGATCGATGTTTTATATGGCTTTGGAATAGAACCATGATGGAGTACCTAATCAAATGGAAGAATATGTCTCCAAAATAAGCTACATGAAAAAATGAATAGTTCATGAAGAAACACCCTCAATTACAAACTTTGAGGGCAAAGATTTTTTAGAGAGAGGGGCTATGTTAAGGCCCCTAAGACCCTATGTTAAGGTCCTAACACTCATTTATTATTAGTTTATTAGTTATGGTTAGGTCGGATTAGGGTAGGTTACATCATGCTTACTTTATCTCTTATTTATAATAAAGGAGATTTATTTGTATAAGAATCTTGTCATATGTGTTGGATATATTATAAAAGGAGGTTTCCCCCTCACAATGGATTATTATTCATTGACTATTTTGGAGTTTGGTTCATAACAACACCCCTTTTGATTTTTAAAAACTAGAATATGCACCATATAATTCTTCTAGTCCTATTAATTAGCATGAACCATGCGTTGCACCATATATTTCTACTATTAATTATTTATAGGAATCAAATCCTACACCCTTTGATTCTACAACTACTACAAATTAGCCAAATTCTACACCATCCACATTTCAACAATATTGAGATCACATTCATAGAGGTAGGAGGAATTCATGCTCTTCATCCATCCATCAACATTGTTATTGGCACACATGTTGGTATGATAGAAAATATTCTTATAGACTGACAATTATAAGCATAGATGTAAGAATTTTAGATCAATGCCCACTATAACAACTATGTGTAGTTGGATTGATAATTGATCTTGGTGATATTTGAGTTCTTGTTTGAGAGAATTCTATTGTTTAGTTTCTTCAACTACATAACCATACAATCCACATTGAAAGTGTTTCTCTCTAATGATTGATTAAAGAACCATACAATCCACGTTGAATGTGTTTCTCTCTAATGATTTATTAATCATAGTAATAGTCTCTTCTTGATTTTTTTTTGGTTTATGGAAACCTTACTTTGTTTCTTATTTTTTTTTATGCCTTCATAGCAAAAGATGCTTTTCTAATTGAAAGGCCATCAATGATGTTGCATGCCACGTTAGAGCCTTTGACTCCTTTTAGTGCCTTTGATTTGGTTACAAAGATGTTCTTGTGAAGTCTTTTTTGGTTTTTTAGGTGCTAAAGAAAAACTTTGCATTCAAAGCTTGTACCTTGTTAAAGTTAGGAGGATAGGATATTATCATTATTGGTAATCATTGTGTTCTTACAATTAAATATTTTTTAAGGGGGTGGTTATTACAATGCTTATTTGGACATTTTCAATCCCATATTTTCCAAGTAAATATTAAAGAGAAAGAGATGTTAGGGTGTAATATTTACTTGGTCAAATACATTAGTCATTAATGATTATTTATTGAGACTTTTAACAATTTCCATGTGTTCTCAAAAGTTATCATATTTTTTCAAATTTTATTCTTTGTCTCCAAAACAAACTTAAGAAGGAAGGTTAGTATTTTGATATTAAAATATTCTTTCCTTAATTACATTATCCTTTAAAAAGTGACTATTAATCCTATAATTATAATAATATTATAAACCCTTAATATTTGTCTTGTGATCACATAAATTATGAGTTGAGGACATGGTGATCCTACACTTAGCATTACACATAAGTTATGAGTTGGAGACATGGTGACCCTACACTTAGCATTACACATAAGTTATGAGTTGGGGACATGGTGATCCTATACTTAGCATTACACATAAGTTATGAGTTGGGGACATGGTGATCCTATACTTAGCATTACAAGCTACATTCAACTTAGCCTGTGAGTTGGAGAACATGGTAATCCTACACTTAGCATTACAAGCTACATCCAACTTAGCCTAATGCCTTTATTGTAATCAACCAAGATATATCATTATCATTGTACAATATGCATTACTTATATTACATATTTAGGTTAAAAGTACTTGCATATATATACATTCAACCAAGATATATCATTTTCATTGTACAATATACATGATATATCATTATCATTATACAATATAAATTACGCATATTACATATTTGGGTCAAAGGTACTTGCATATATCTACATGGTGCACTTGTGTATTAGGTTATCTTTATGTTTATATTAATTTGGTTTTAATCATATAATGTTATGACCACTTTCTCTAAAAGGTGGTTGATTCAAAGACAAGTTACATTTCATTCATTGGTTACTTTATTGAAGTGTAGTTGTAATCAACCCAGATATATCATTATCATTGTACATTACATATATTACATGTCTATGTCAAAGGTACTTGCATATATCTAGATGATGTTCATGGTGTTCTTGCGTATTGGGGTTACATTTCATTCATTGGTTACTTTACTAAAGTGTAGTTGTAATCAATCCAGATATATCATTATCATTATACAATAGACATTACATATCTAGGTCAAAGGTACTTGCATATATCTAGATAAAGTTCATGGTGTTCTTGTGTATTGGGTTATCTTTACGATTATATGATATAGTTTTATGCCCATAATGTTATCACCACTTTCTCTAAAAGGTAGTTGATTCAAGACAAGTTACATTGGTCACTAATATAGCATAAAAGGTTATTGAAGTATGGTTGAAGCGATGCGAGATGATGCCATCTTTGGGAATTCCTTTCCCTAATATCAAATTGGATGGATGTTAAGAATCTCATTTGAAAATTATGTTTTCCTTTGAAAAATATGTATTTATAATATGTTGATGACGTTGAAACATGTGATTGATGCAATGCAAATAGAGTTGGACGAATTTTGAAGTATAAGATGAATATGGATAATACATCATTAAATGTTTTGTCACTCAAATATAGGGTTTGAACAATGTACATAAGATTTGTATCCATTTAAAATTGTATAAATAGAAGATCTCTAATAGAGCGAGGAAAAGTTTTATTTGTGAAATTAGAGGTATGCATTGAAAATGGGTAACAAAGAGAATGTTTGTTATAGTGTATATGATTTATATTTACAATGTGTGTGATCAACTTATAATTGTTTGAGATTGTGTATATATGAAAGACTTTGATTGAAAATGGATCATTATATAGTTTGTTATTTATCTTGGTACTTTATAGATGGAAAAATTGGAGGAGTTGATTTGTAGGGTCCATTTTAGGGGCAAGTCATCGTTTGGTGATTTGGGGTTCGGAACATTCAAGACTCAATTTTAGGCATCAAATGACACTTTTTGGGGACAAAAATTTGCTAGCATGGTTTCAACCCCTTGTCATTGTTCTACACACCAAAATCTTTCCAACAATATGAAAATCGCCTCAATCAAAGTTCATATGTGGAAATTATGCCTCCCACAAGTTGACCTACCATGTTGGCAATTATGGTACTAAGTGGATGTCATGTTAACCTCCATTACTCACACATATGGGGCTAGTCAACTGTGGAGTTTCATGAAGATTCTAGAGGGTCCAAAATCCTAACATGAATTGAGGCTTGAGGCATGCAAAAACCATAACCCTAACCCTGGATGACTATGAGGCTATGTTAAATATTGGGTTGCTATGAAGGAAAGGGGTTTCATTCTTTTAGTATTGTTATTGTTCCACATTTGAGTAGAGCATCTAGGAGTGGGTTATTGAAGCATAATAGAGGAGGTAGTAGATTTTGCAGCGGCCACTCGGGGCGCAGTGTCTAGGGAAACTCCATAGAGAGTGCTCTTTTCTTTATACTTGTATTTCTTAACTCAAAAAAAGATGGCAGAGCATACGCCTCGCCTTCTAGTTGGGTTTTATTCTGTATTATATTTCCTAGGTCACATCTTTTGTTCATTTGTGTGGATGGTGTGTTCATTTGTTTGTTCTTTCATTTTGATTTCAATTATTTCCATAAAATTGAGCACTAAGCTAGTAATAATAAATATGAGATCTAAGGTAATGAACCAAATAATAAAAGAATACATAATATTGTAAGATTTGTTGTGACAAATTGTTTCGGTGGAATATCCATGACAATTTGCAGATAAGACGTCCTTGTTGCAATTTCTACCAATCAGTAATTGATAGAACGTTTTTATCCATTTATAGCTAGATTGAATGTTACATATAAGGTCATTGGAATGACATTAGACACTCTTGGAATGTTGTTATATGAAGAATAAAACATGAGAATATTTGACTAATGCAACCTTGATCATCACTAATGTCTAAATCATTTAAGAAGAATGGATAAGGGAAGAAATCTATGCAAACTACACATTCTTAAGATTGTGTGTAAACACTACATAATAATTATTATGAACATAATATATAATAATAAATATAAATACATTATAATAGTTAATGAATAATTAATGAAGAGATGTGACCTTTCATTAGGAAGGTGTGTCTTCATTGTAAATATCCAAAATACTTGGAATATAAAGATATCCATAAGGACAATAAATAATATTTATAAATGTATATGAAAATATGAGATGATAAGATACAATAAGAATGAGGGCCTTATATACCCACGCAAGGGTGCCCTTCCATGAAGAGACGTGACCTTTCATTGGGAAGGTATCTCTTCATTAATTATTCATTAACTATTATAATGTATTTATATTTATTATTATATATTATGTTCATAACAATAACAACAATGATGTATTATTTTTTTTTCTCTAAGGAAAACCTCGTAGGGAAACCCTCGAGTGTTTCATTGCATTTCATGGATCATACCTAGTGTAAACTTGATGACATTGACTATGATGTCTGACTCAATAGGGACATCGAGTGAGTTGGCATGCAACAGATGTAGCTAGTCTGAGGGATCGACCACCGAGACCTTTTGCATGAGACTCAAAGCACTCAACCACTTGAGGTATCCCACCAAGATTATGATGTATTATGTTATTACAATAGTGAGAAAGAACATTATGTGCATGACTCTTTCAAGATTAAGCATTACTACTCATAAGGTAAGAATCACAGAAGAAACCATGTAGAGGACAAGGATCCTAAATATTGTAAGGAGAAAGGTATGTTGTTGACTTTCTTGGTTACAATTATAGAGACCAGGAAAGATGCTTTGTTTATAGACTGAAGCATGACCAAACATATGTCTGAAAGAAAAGAAGGAGAAAGGAATGTTGTTGATTTTATTGGTTACAATTATAGAGACAATGAAAGAAAAGAAGGAGAAAGGCATGTTATTGACTTTATTGGTTACAATTACAGAGACAGTGAAAGATGCTTTGTATATAGACTAAAGCATTACCAAACATATGTATAAAAGAAAAGATTGGTTCAACAAGTATGAACCTATATTTCTTGGTAATATCAAGTTTGGAGAAATTAAAAGAACTCACAAATTTGAAAGTGAAGCGGCATATACATAATCTAATTAGCATTGGAGATCCCAAATATGTGAAATATATTCATTTGTTTGTAGTTAGTAAAAGTGTTTACTCTCTCAATCAAAATGAATAAGTTGAAATTTGAGAGAGGAAAATGATACATCAAAGACTATACGAAGGATTATATATAGATGAAGAAAGCATAATGACATCAACAATCATTTTTTTCCAAGAAAAATCTTGCGAGAAAATCCAGGGATGATTCCCCACATTCGTGCATAGCATCTCTAGTAAACCTATCAACATAAAATAGTGTGCCTAACCTAAAGATGCTAACACATAACTAATCATATACACATCAACATTAGTAAAAACTAATTAAGATAACCCCATCAACTATGACCAACCATCAATTAAAAAAAGCTATAAATTTTTACTTATGAAAACTTAAATTTGTCAATCATAACAGATCGTATGCCTCTTTATCTCTTCCTCACCTTGAAATTTTGCATAAAAACAAACAAAATGTTTCGTTTAAATTATTAAAATATGTTGTTAAAATTAATTGTAATCTAATTGGTTGATAATTTAATACTTTGCCGTTGCAACCGATATCATTTTGTTCACATCTCACTGTACAACAATTTTAGTTGAGTAACTAAAAATCAAAATTTAATTCATTAATAAAAATCGAAAATTGATCTCGCTGCCCAAATTTATCATACAAATATGTTTAATATATACAAAAGAACTTTAAAAAAAAACTCACTTTTTTTTAAATGTCAAAATTAAAATACACGGACTTAGTTAACATCAAATAATTGAGGCCTTAGCGTACTTCATGGGTTTTAAATATTCAAATAAAAGTTTTCAATGTTTTTTAAATATTCAAATAAAAGTTTTCAATGTTTGACTAATCATGCTTCAAACAAACTAAGGTGCGTAAATTAAATTTTCAATGTTTGACTAATCATGCTACAAACAAATTAACGTGCATAAATTAAAATATATGAGTGGTCTTCCTAAAATTTCAGTCATCTTTCCTGGAAGATTATAATTAAAAGTTTGAGCTCTTTTTCATGTCAAAAGAAGGATAGGGGATTAGTGAAAATGGTTTTTATTTATCTTAATTCAATTTGAATTTTGTAAATTAATATTTTATTTTTTTAATTAAACTATTCTACAAATGAAGTTGGTAAATTAATATTTTATCCTTTTTAAATTAAAATATTCTCAAAATACATGTTTAAAATATTCTCAAAATAGAAAATTTTATGATTATTAAATTATAATCAAAATCGCATTTCATTAATCATAACACAACATTCTAAATTAAAATATTCTAAAAATACATGTAATAGAAATTTTCATATTATTAAATTAAAACCAAATCACATTTTATTAACCATAACACAACATCGGAGAGTTGATACTCAACAATCAAAATATAAAAGAAACTATCAATATTTTTTTATTCGAATGTTTAACTTTCATTTTGATATAATGGGACTTAATCAAGATTCTCTTTAGTAAGACCTAGTGGGTTTTGTATCTACGTGTTTTGCATAATATAAGTGTTATGTCAATGTGAACATTTGGCCTTCTCCAACTTGTTTATTTTATAAGTGTATTTTGACATTGTCCTTTACCTTTAAAATAAAAAAATCATAACATTTTGATATTTTGATTGCCTTTCAATTTAATGATATGAATTTCAAGAGAGGGTGGCGTTGGAAGATAGTAGTGCTACAATATGATAATGTATGCAATAAGTAATTAGTTTTTATTATTATTTAAATAAAGGGGATGATATGGTCAAACCTATTTTGGAATTACTTATAAAAGAAGACTCTTGCTATGTATTAAACTAGTTTTTGAGTTAATAGAAGTATTTAGTTTTACATTATTTCTTCTATTTACATATCAATTTGGTATTAGAGCCATCTTTTACATTGCATAAAGAGCTTCGCTCTCATTTACATGGCCTTCAATGTCTTGAGAAGGATCCACTCCTTCCATTTTTTAGAGTTTTTTTTTTTTTTTTTGTAAAGGATAATCAAGGTACGTAGGGAGGCATAGTTATCTCTCTCACAGACATTCTCAAAATACTCTTCTCAGGTTACTCTAGGACCTCAACAAGAACTCGATGACTACTCCTAAGAACTCCAATCACAAGGATGCCTCTCGTGCATAAGCATAGATGCAATTTTTCCAATAGCAACAACAAATTATTCAATATTAGGATCAACTTCTTCAAGAGAACACAAAGGGAATATGTGATCTGGCTTCAGAACTACAAGATCTTAAACTCAACAAGACCATCTCTCAGCGACCCCCTAGACTATGTTGCGATCCTAAATTGACCTTGCCTCAATTTTTCAGTGCCTTTAATGGTGATCAAGTTAAGGCTTGGATTCGAGCCTTCTCTTCATATTTCCAGCATTAGATCATGCTGCTAGAAAAAGACAAAGTCACCTTGGTATCCTGCCATTTACAAGGATTAGTTATAAAATCGTGGGATCAGGTCAAACATACAAGTGGCAATGCAAACTCCCTTTATATACAACTCAATGAGGAGAGGGTTAGTCGGCCCTCTAGTACCATCACTAGCTCTAGGATCGTTTATGCACTAAACTTCGAGAGTGTTTCTATCCAGCAGGATATGTAGAGAGAGTTTGGACATGTTGGCTTCAACTTCACTAGCTTTCCACTCAAAAAATTCAGTAGGACATTGAAATATTTTGCAAACTCCAGGTGTAGCTCTTTGTTTGAGATCCAGAATAAGTGCCGATAATTAAATTTAATTCTAGTTTTCTTCCTGCTCTCTGAAATGAAATTGCTTTGGTGCATAACTCTTCTCTTTCATTATATTTTCAACATGCTCTCATTGCCAAAAAGAAGCTAGGTAAATTCTTGATGCCCTTCCATTATGTGTCTCAATTCCCCCCTACACAACAAACCTCTCCTATGGATACACGTTCACCTATGGTTACCACCTCCCCACCCCCGCTCTATCAAGACCTCGTTCTCTGACCCTAACACACAACCCTCCATACATTATCATCAAAGTGGAAACCCTATTGAACTTAATCCAAACCTCATTCTATTGACATGTCAAGTCTTTCCCACCCATCCCATGCTCTTTGCTTAAAATTTCCTAATTAAATATTGTCTCACTAAGCTCATCATGGACGTTGATGGCAAAAACAATTGTTATTTGAATCCCTTCTCAAATAATTGGTTTTATCGGTACGTCCCCACCCTCACCCATACCATCTTAATTGAGCGAATGGCAATGCTTAGTCCTTTTTTATGACCCAACAATGTAATCACTTTCACCATCGACCCTCATTTTCGAGACACCGTGATGTGTGATGTTACTCCATTAGATTGCTTTGACTTACTGTTAGGGATACCTTACCAACATGAGTGCTTTGCCACATATTCTTCTCACACAAACACATGCACCCTCACTAAGGAATCATAAGGATGGCTAGTACTTTTGTTTCCAACCATCTGGTGCTTCATCTCCAGAAACTCTATTTGGTAATGATGTTGTACTTCAAGTCACCCTTCATAAATTTTTACATTTGTGTATTATCCATGAATCTATCAAACCTCTTCACCCCCCACATCATTGGAACCCCTCCTCTCTGACTATTGGGATGTTTTTACTAAACCCGCCACTTTGTCACCCTCATGACATATCAAGCATACCATTGACCTTGTGTCATGCACCCCCTTCCCAATACCTAGCTCTATCATCTTACCCTTATCGAGATAGCTAAGTTTGACAAACAAATTTAGGCATTGTTGCAAGTAGGCAATATTTCCCCCAACTCCTCACCTTTTGGATCAATTGTCTTTATTATCCCTAAGATGAAAACCCGTGGTTGGCGGCTAGTCACTGACTATAGAGCTCTCAATAAGGTCATTGTCAAGAATAGATACTCAATGCCTCATATCAAGGATTTGTTGGACCATTTGAAAGGTGCTTGTTATTTTTCAAATCTATATCTAACTTCAAGATACCATCAAGTTTGAATGAAGGAAATCAATTTATGGAAGATAACAATCAAGACCAAATTTGGGCTTTATGAGTGGTTGGTTAGGCCCTTTGGTATCACCAATGCACTTGCTACTTTTATGAGACTCATTAATGACCTATTCCATCCATACCATGGATGCTTTGTCATTATTTATTTGGATGATATCCTAATATTCAACAAGACCTAAGGTGACCACATCCTCCATATTCATCAAGAGCCAGATATTTTGCATGCCAATCAGCTACAAGTATAACTCAAAAAAATTGTGTTTAGTTAGCGCTCCATTTCTTACTTGGGATTTTTAATTTCTACAAAAGGAATTAAGCCAAACCAATGTAATGTAAAGACCTTCATAGACTAGCCATTACCCCACATTGTAGCTCACCTTACAAATTTCCTTGGTAATGTCAATTTTAATTAGAAGTTCATTTTCCAATTTTCCAAGCTAGCACGTCCTCTCCCTGTACTCTCCAATCAACATCTTTTTTATTGGAACTAGACATTGAAACCACCTTTCATCACCTCAAGCATCTCTTATGTTCTACACCCATCCTCGAATTTCATGACTTCTAGTGTTGGAACCTTGGGTTTTGATGGTTCATCACACTTCTACTAGAATCGGTTGATCAACATCTAGAAATAGTCGTTCATGCGATCAACCAGATATCTACATTAGTCGATCAAGTAGTCAACAAGTCTGTCAGTCGGATAATCAACCAACAGTCAAAGATAGTCAGTCGATGGATCGAGTAATCAACTACAAGTTGGATGCATGGACGGTTAGGTTGAGCAACCTTGATGAGCCGACTAGATAGCGTGGATTTTTACAAATTCAACTCTAACCATCGACAGATGTATGTGGACAGGATCTTCCCAATTTCTAGGAAGTTAGTTAGATCTTGAATTATATAATGGATTATCTTGTTAGAGGGATTATGGCAAGGTCTTTCTTTTATCCATTATATAATATTCACATAAAGACTGAGAATTATATGGAGATCATTCTACATAACAAGGATGGAAACAATTAGGAAGGGGATAAGAAGGACATGGCCAAGAGAGAAGGAGTTTTAATCCAATGAAGCCCAAGTTTCCTTCACATAGTTAGAAAAGTGTTATAGCCTTTGTTGTTCAAAATCCACCCATCTTTAGCAAGAGAGATATCCCAAACAATTTCAAACTAAAATCACTACTTAGATCTACAAATGAAACTAATATCTCAAAAGAACCAAGACATACTTATATCAAGCCATCAAGTACTACAACAAACTCAAAAAGAAGAGAGCATAAAACTCAAGGAAGACCACAAGATTCCAATAATAATAAAGAAAATGGTATTCCTCCTCCAGATTTAATTGATATAAACCACAAAATCAAGTTAGGGGAATGAGAAACTACAAAAATATTAGGCGTGCACTTGTAAATGGCAAGAAACTTTTTTATTGTTAATATTTTTGTGTTTAGTTCTATTGGATGTGCTTCAGAAAGGCATGTTAAAGAAAACAAGAAACATAGTTCAATTATCTATATGCATATATTAAAATATTATAATAGGTACACTTATCTCTTAATTTTAAGGAGACTAAAATTTTCATTGTAGTCCCCCTCAAAAGATATAATGAATGCATGAATACCTTTGGGGGGTTAATAAAAGGAAGCCTTTACCCAACCAAGCCAAGAAGGAGTTGCTTAAATTGTTGCATGAAGTGCAGTAGAACCCACATGAAGAAGCACTATGACTTTCTTCTTCTTAACGAAATTGGATTGTTGCATCTGAAGAGAGAGCGAAAAGAGATAGTGGAAACATGATCCATGTCTCCTCTATTATTTTATACCCAAACTTCAATACAAATATGGCTAGTTACAATGGTTTGTAAAATAACAAAGGTATTGCACTACGTTCTTTTATGCTTATGTTATCTTTAATATTGAATGATGTTATCTCTACACTTTACTAAATTGATATTTGTATATTGTCTAAGAAATATATGGATATCATCCCACATAAGAAGGATGGAGATAATTAGGAAGGGAACAAGAAGGATGAGGGAAAGAAAGAAGGGGAGTGAAGAGGAAGGTGGTGGCAAGGAGAAAAAGGATTGTGGAGAAAAAAAAAGGGAGAAAGGGAACATGATAAGAAGAACACCATTACCCGAAAGGGGTATATAATGGGACCATGGCAATACTCCACAAATAAACCATGCATATTGGGATGACATGCCTAGACTCCAGACACCCCAAAAAGCATACAAAGCAAGTTAGATGTGAGTTTTAATGGCTAGTTCATCCAACCAGAGGAATGATGAGCAAGCATCACTCAACACAAGCGGATTATTATGATTTCAAAAGGGAATTCATTGCTTAGAGTCATTGGAGGAAAGAATATGAGGAATTCAAATTTGGAGGAAGAGATTAGATTGAGCGTCGCTTGGTCCTCTGGACAAAGACTTGGCAAGCCTCCATTTAGAAATCCACTTTAGTTGGTTAGTATATCTTTCTTTCCTATTTTTTGTTGCACTATAGATTTCATTATTGGGAGTATTGATCTTTTGGGGGCAATTTACAATCTTGGAGGTAGTGATTCTTCCTTTGCGAGAACTCGATCCAAGAAGGTGTCATGATATCATATTGGGGAAGTGGATTTATTGGTTGTAATCCCTCAATTTTCTAGCATTTGGGTTTTGGCTAAGTGGGCCCAAGTTTTGACCTCTCATTCCTCGTTGAGCCCTCCCTTGATTCTTCTCTTAGAATCACCTTTTCCTAGTTCCCCTATATTCACCTCTAAGTCTCTTTAAAAGGGGTTGAATCCTCTATTGGTTTTGTTGTTCCCAGATTTCCAAAGCTTCAACCTACTCTAGGTATGGTGAACAAGGGAAATATCCTCCACCAATATCCCACTTTGTTAATACCAAGGGTAAGGGGGTCTTGAACTTCGATGCCTCCATACTAGACAAGCATATAAAATATATGACTAGGGCGTAGAGAGAAGCATGTAGAGTATAACAATTATACCACTCTAACTTCAAGCCTAAGACCAAGGAAAAGCTAGAAAATCTTGAAAATATCACTCACCAGAAGAAATAGGACATGACTAAAGGCCAGATTGAAGTTGATCTTAAAGGATGGGTAGAAGAGACTGGATTTTCCATAACTAGGGACACAAAGCTTTATAAAATAGCATAATTGTTTTGGGTTGTCAAATCACTTCTTGCTTAATTCATTGAGGAAACAGGTTCTCAACATCAACAAATCCCAACCAAGATGGATCAAATGATGGACAAGAAGATCAGTATTTTGGATAAGAAGTTTGAAGCACTAGGAAAATATGTTTTTAAAGTCGGGTTCTAGGGCTCAGCAAATCAAGGAAAAGAGGGAACATATAGGAAGGGGGGTGCAGGTCAACAAGATTCTAAAGGAGGCCCCTCAAATCCAATTGAGATAGAAGAGAAGACAAAATAAGCAGAGAGAAACCAAAAACAAACAATTCAAAGTGTCACTTCCCTAGGCCCACCTGAATAATTTCATCTTTAAATATGCATGATAATATAAGCATTTTTGTTGTCATTGTTCATAATATTCATATAGTTCAAGTCCATATAATATTTTTTCATAGGCAAATAGATAGTACAGAAAATTCATAAGAATAATTATTGAACTGATAAAACGGTGTGGTGAAATGTTTTACCACACCTTATGGCCTAGTTTCCTCAAAGGTAGGCTACATGGTGTGCTAATTGTAAAATCTTGTGCATAATAGGAATATATAGAAGCTAATTTATAGGGAAAAAAGGAGATGGTGAAGACAAGAAGGATGAAAACAAGAAAAATGAAGTCCATATTCCTATATATGTCATTGAGTATGTCTTATCAATCCCACTAAAATCAAATAAGATGATAGGAAGATTTTCAAATTTCTACAACGTCATATTCTAGTAGTGAAACTAAAAGGTTGTAAATAATTGAGATTGACTACCAAGATTTTCAAATTGGTCGGCCCTCTACAACTAATGACCATCAATGTTTTAAGAAGAGAGGATTTTTCCTCTGGCTACTCAATTATGTGATCACTCATGTGAATAAAAAATAGATACAAGGTTATAAGGTATTTGAAACCACAAAAATGATTGGGTAACTTTGTAAAATTAAGGTAGTCAAGCTCCAAACATGAGAGGTAGTCAACTGAAAAGAGAGATTCTAAAACATCTATTGGACTACCTTTAATTATGTTTGTGTTATTATGTATCTTCAATTTCAAAATTTGTACTTACCAGAGTAAATTTTTTACTATCTTTGGAGCTACAAAATGAATCCATTTCCTAACTGATTTGCAAATCTTTTTTTCATATAATTCCATATCCTAAAACCTATCCAATGAAAGATTACAGCATTCAAGTTGGGCATAATAGAAGAAAGGGTTGTGATCAATTGTTTGTATTATTTCTTTTTCTTCTTTATTAGAGATAATGGAATAGAAAAACCTATGGGAGAAATCAAGATGGGGGAGCAAAGTCCAAATGAATTTTCATCTCTGAGAGAGGGAAGAGAAACATATTGCATCTCTTAGAGGAAGCTTTGAGAGGATGTGAAAGTAGAGTAATTTATTCAAAATATCACTCAATATGTCATTTCCCTTTCCCATGATTGGACACAAGCAAATGATAAATCCTACTAGTAAATAAGTGGAAGATTGCAATATTAATGGATTAAGTCAGCAAGGAAGTGGAAAAGTAGAGATATTGATGGATCAAAAATGTGTTATGGGAAGGATCAAATCCTTGGTGAACTAAAAGGTTGTGATTTGAGGATATGAAAATCTTATCAATCCCACACAAAAAAAACTAATAGGGAAGAATTCCTTAGCATGAATCTAGGCTAGGTGGTATATCACAATACTAGGTACTTAGCATCAACTTGAATGACGATTGTTTTCCTTCTTCAATGTAGTGTATTAGCATGAACTTTGAAGAGAAGAGATGGGTTATAGGGAGGATGTATGTTTTCCTAATTGTTAGTACTATGATTCTTCATATTAGGTTCTACATATTGCACTCTTTTCAATGATTAGTTGGAACTCCCTGGAAAAATGGCATTGGAATTGTGTGCAAATATGACAACAATTTCACAATGTGTAGTTTTTTATCAAATATATTATTATGACGCTAACACACTGTTGACAAGACACTATACATTTATTTACATGATGCTTCTTTAATGCAACACAATGCACAAATGATGCACACATCATGATTATGAAGCACAACAAATTTTAGAATTTTAGGGATGACGTAAAAATGATGAAAATATGATGTGACTCAATG
>ML787855.1:64990-107221 GCA_009831015.1 Picea engelmannii | reverse complement strand
AAATGTCAAAATTAAAATACACGGACTTAGTTAACATCAAATAATTGAGGCCTTAGCGTACTTCATGGGTTTTAAATATTCAAATAAAAGTTTTCAATGTTTTTTAAATATTCAAATAAAAGTTTTCAATGTTTGACTAATCATGCTTCAAACAAACTAAGGTGCGTAAATTAAATTTTCAATGTTTGACTAATCATGCTACAAACAAATTAACGTGCATAAATTAAAATATATGAGTGGTCTTCCTAAAATTTCAGTCATCTTTCCTGGAAGATTATAATTAAAAGTTTGAGCTCTTTTTCATGTCAAAAGAAGGATAGGGGATTAGTGAAAATGGTTTTTATTTATCTTAATTCAATTTGAATTTTGTAAATTAATATTTTATTTTTTTAATTAAACTATTCTACAAATGAAGTTGGTAAATTAATATTTTATCCTTTTTAAATTAAAATATTCTCAAAATACATGTTTAAAATATTCTCAAAATAGAAAATTTTATGATTATTAAATTATAATCAAAATCGCATTTCATTAATCATAACACAACATTCTAAATTAAAATATTCTAAAAATACATGTAATAGAAATTTTCATATTATTAAATTAAAACCAAATCACATTTTATTAACCATAACACAACATCGGAGAGTTGATACTCAACAATCAAAATATAAAAGAAACTATCAATATTTTTTTATTCGAATGTTTAACTTTCATTTTGATATAATGGGACTTAATCAAGATTCTCTTTAGTAAGACCTAGTGGGTTTTGTATCTACGTGTTTTGCATAATATAAGTGTTATGTCAATGTGAACATTTGGCCTTCTCCAACTTGTTTATTTTATAAGTGTATTTTGACATTGTCCTTTACCTTTAAAATAAAAAAATCATAACATTTTGATATTTTGATTGCCTTTCAATTTAATGATATGAATTTCAAGAGAGGGTGGCGTTGGAAGATAGTAGTGCTACAATATGATAATGTATGCAATAAGTAATTAGTTTTTATTATTATTTAAATAAAGGGGATGATATGGTCAAACCTATTTTGGAATTACTTATAAAAGAAGACTCTTGCTATGTATTAAACTAGTTTTTGAGTTAATAGAAGTATTTAGTTTTACATTATTTCTTCTATTTACATATCAATTTGGTATTAGAGCCATCTTTTACATTGCATAAAGAGCTTCGCTCTCATTTACATGGCCTTCAATGTCTTGAGAAGGATCCACTCCTTCCATTTTTTAGAGTTTTTTTTTTTTTTTTTGTAAAGGATAATCAAGGTACGTAGGGAGGCATAGTTATCTCTCTCACAGACATTCTCAAAATACTCTTCTCAGGTTACTCTAGGACCTCAACAAGAACTCGATGACTACTCCTAAGAACTCCAATCACAAGGATGCCTCTCGTGCATAAGCATAGATGCAATTTTTCCAATAGCAACAACAAATTATTCAATATTAGGATCAACTTCTTCAAGAGAACACAAAGGGAATATGTGATCTGGCTTCAGAACTACAAGATCTTAAACTCAACAAGACCATCTCTCAGCGACCCCCTAGACTATGTTGCGATCCTAAATTGACCTTGCCTCAATTTTTCAGTGCCTTTAATGGTGATCAAGTTAAGGCTTGGATTCGAGCCTTCTCTTCATATTTCCAGCATTAGATCATGCTGCTAGAAAAAGACAAAGTCACCTTGGTATCCTGCCATTTACAAGGATTAGTTATAAAATCGTGGGATCAGGTCAAACATACAAGTGGCAATGCAAACTCCCTTTATATACAACTCAATGAGGAGAGGGTTAGTCGGCCCTCTAGTACCATCACTAGCTCTAGGATCGTTTATGCACTAAACTTCGAGAGTGTTTCTATCCAGCAGGATATGTAGAGAGAGTTTGGACATGTTGGCTTCAACTTCACTAGCTTTCCACTCAAAAAATTCAGTAGGACATTGAAATATTTTGCAAACTCCAGGTGTAGCTCTTTGTTTGAGATCCAGAATAAGTGCCGATAATTAAATTTAATTCTAGTTTTCTTCCTGCTCTCTGAAATGAAATTGCTTTGGTG
Source organism: Picea engelmannii (assembly GCA_009831015.1). Taxonomy (NCBI): domain Eukaryota; kingdom Viridiplantae; phylum Streptophyta; class Pinopsida; order Pinales; family Pinaceae; genus Picea; species Picea engelmannii. The sequence goes on along the minus strand of ML787855.1, from coordinate 105,151 downwards.
CATAACTCTTCTCTTTCATTATATTTTCAACATGCTCTCATTGCCAAAAAGAAGCTAGGTAAATTCTTGATGCCCTTCCATTATGTGTCTCAATTCCCCCCTACACAACAAACCTCTCCTATGGATACACGTTCACCTATGGTTACCACCTCCCCACCCCCGCTCTATCAAGACCTCGTTCTCTGACCCTAACACACAACCCTCCATACATTATCATCAAAGTGGAAACCCTATTGAACTTAATCCAAACCTCATTCTATTGACATGTCAAGTCTTTCCCACCCATCCCATGCTCTTTGCTTAAAATTTCCTAATTAAATATTGTCTCACTAAGCTCATCATGGACGTTGATGGCAAAAACAATTGTTATTTGAATCCCTTCTCAAATAATTGGTTTTATCGGTACGTCCCCACCCTCACCCATACCATCTTAATTGAGCGAATGGCAATGCTTAGTCCTTTTTTATGACCCAACAATGTAATCACTTTCACCATCGACCCTCATTTTCGAGACACCGTGATGTGTGATGTTACTCCATTAGATTGCTTTGACTTACTGTTAGGGATACCTTACCAACATGAGTGCTTTGCCACATATTCTTCTCACACAAACACATGCACCCTCACTAAGGAATCATAAGGATGGCTAGTACTTTTGTTTCCAACCATCTGGTGCTTCATCTCCAGAAACTCTATTTGGTAATGATGTTGTACTTCAAGTCACCCTTCATAAATTTTTACATTTGTGTATTATCCATGAATCTATCAAACCTCTTCACCCCCCACATCATTGGAACCCCTCCTCTCTGACTATTGGGATGTTTTTACTAAACCCGCCACTTTGTCACCCTCATGACATATCAAGCATACCATTGACCTTGTGTCATGCACCCCCTTCCCAATACCTAGCTCTATCATCTTACCCTTATCGAGATAGCTAAGTTTGACAAACAAATTTAGGCATTGTTGCAAGTAGGCAATATTTCCCCCAACTCCTCACCTTTTGGATCAATTGTCTTTATTATCCCTAAGATGAAAACCCGTGGTTGGCGGCTAGTCACTGACTATAGAGCTCTCAATAAGGTCATTGTCAAGAATAGATACTCAATGCCTCATATCAAGGATTTGTTGGACCATTTGAAAGGTGCTTGTTATTTTTCAAATCTATATCTAACTTCAAGATACCATCAAGTTTGAATGAAGGAAATCAATTTATGGAAGATAACAATCAAGACCAAATTTGGGCTTTATGAGTGGTTGGTTAGGCCCTTTGGTATCACCAATGCACTTGCTACTTTTATGAGACTCATTAATGACCTATTCCATCCATACCATGGATGCTTTGTCATTATTTATTTGGATGATATCCTAATATTCAACAAGACCTAAGGTGACCACATCCTCCATATTCATCAAGAGCCAGATATTTTGCATGCCAATCAGCTACAAGTATAACTCAAAAAAATTGTGTTTAGTTAGCGCTCCATTTCTTACTTGGGATTTTTAATTTCTACAAAAGGAATTAAGCCAAACCAATGTAATGTAAAGACCTTCATAGACTAGCCATTACCCCACATTGTAGCTCACCTTACAAATTTCCTTGGTAATGTCAATTTTAATTAGAAGTTCATTTTCCAATTTTCCAAGCTAGCACGTCCTCTCCCTGTACTCTCCAATCAACATCTTTTTTATTGGAACTAGACATTGAAACCACCTTTCATCACCTCAAGCATCTCTTATGTTCTACACCCATCCTCGAATTTCATGACTTCTAGTGTTGGAACCTTGGGTTTTGATGGTTCATCACACTTCTACTAGAATCGGTTGATCAACATCTAGAAATAGTCGTTCATGCGATCAACCAGATATCTACATTAGTCGATCAAGTAGTCAACAAGTCTGTCAGTCGGATAATCAACCAACAGTCAAAGATAGTCAGTCGATGGATCGAGTAATCAACTACAAGTTGGATGCATGGACGGTTAGGTTGAGCAACCTTGATGAGCCGACTAGATAGCGTGGATTTTTACAAATTCAACTCTAACCATCGACAGATGTATGTGGACAGGATCTTCCCAATTTCTAGGAAGTTAGTTAGATCTTGAATTATATAATGGATTATCTTGTTAGAGGGATTATGGCAAGGTCTTTCTTTTATCCATTATATAATATTCACATAAAGACTGAGAATTATATGGAGATCATTCTACATAACAAGGATGGAAACAATTAGGAAGGGGATAAGAAGGACATGGCCAAGAGAGAAGGAGTTTTAATCCAATGAAGCCCAAGTTTCCTTCACATAGTTAGAAAAGTGTTATAGCCTTTGTTGTTCAAAATCCACCCATCTTTAGCAAGAGAGATATCCCAAACAATTTCAAACTAAAATCACTACTTAGATCTACAAATGAAACTAATATCTCAAAAGAACCAAGACATACTTATATCAAGCCATCAAGTACTACAACAAACTCAAAAAGAAGAGAGCATAAAACTCAAGGAAGACCACAAGATTCCAATAATAATAAAGAAAATGGTATTCCTCCTCCAGATTTAATTGATATAAACCACAAAATCAAGTTAGGGGAATGAGAAACTACAAAAATATTAGGCGTGCACTTGTAAATGGCAAGAAACTTTTTTATTGTTAATATTTTTGTGTTTAGTTCTATTGGATGTGCTTCAGAAAGGCATGTTAAAGAAAACAAGAAACATAGTTCAATTATCTATATGCATATATTAAAATATTATAATAGGTACACTTATCTCTTAATTTTAAGGAGACTAAAATTTTCATTGTAGTCCCCCTCAAAAGATATAATGAATGCATGAATACCTTTGGGGGGTTAATAAAAGGAAGCCTTTACCCAACCAAGCCAAGAAGGAGTTGCTTAAATTGTTGCATGAAGTGCAGTAGAACCCACATGAAGAAGCACTATGACTTTCTTCTTCTTAACGAAATTGGATTGTTGCATCTGAAGAGAGAGCGAAAAGAGATAGTGGAAACATGATCCATGTCTCCTCTATTATTTTATACCCAAACTTCAATACAAATATGGCTAGTTACAATGGTTTGTAAAATAACAAAGGTATTGCACTACGTTCTTTTATGCTTATGTTATCTTTAATATTGAATGATGTTATCTCTACACTTTACTAAATTGATATTTGTATATTGTCTAAGAAATATATGGATATCATCCCACATAAGAAGGATGGAGATAATTAGGAAGGGAACAAGAAGGATGAGGGAAAGAAAGAAGGGGAGTGAAGAGGAAGGTGGTGGCAAGGAGAAAAAGGATTGTGGAGAAAAAAAAAGGGAGAAAGGGAACATGATAAGAAGAACACCATTACCCGAAAGGGGTATATAATGGGACCATGGCAATACTCCACAAATAAACCATGCATATTGGGATGACATGCCTAGACTCCAGACACCCCAAAAAGCATACAAAGCAAGTTAGATGTGAGTTTTAATGGCTAGTTCATCCAACCAGAGGAATGATGAGCAAGCATCACTCAACACAAGCGGATTATTATGATTTCAAAAGGGAATTCATTGCTTAGAGTCATTGGAGGAAAGAATATGAGGAATTCAAATTTGGAGGAAGAGATTAGATTGAGCGTCGCTTGGTCCTCTGGACAAAGACTTGGCAAGCCTCCATTTAGAAATCCACTTTAGTTGGTTAGTATATCTTTCTTTCCTATTTTTTGTTGCACTATAGATTTCATTATTGGGAGTATTGATCTTTTGGGGGCAATTTACAATCTTGGAGGTAGTGATTCTTCCTTTGCGAGAACTCGATCCAAGAAGGTGTCATGATATCATATTGGGGAAGTGGATTTATTGGTTGTAATCCCTCAATTTTCTAGCATTTGGGTTTTGGCTAAGTGGGCCCAAGTTTTGACCTCTCATTCCTCGTTGAGCCCTCCCTTGATTCTTCTCTTAGAATCACCTTTTCCTAGTTCCCCTATATTCACCTCTAAGTCTCTTTAAAAGGGGTTGAATCCTCTATTGGTTTTGTTGTTCCCAGATTTCCAAAGCTTCAACCTACTCTAGGTATGGTGAACAAGGGAAATATCCTCCACCAATATCCCACTTTGTTAATACCAAGGGTAAGGGGGTCTTGAACTTCGATGCCTCCATACTAGACAAGCATATAAAATATATGACTAGGGCGTAGAGAGAAGCATGTAGAGTATAACAATTATACCACTCTAACTTCAAGCCTAAGACCAAGGAAAAGCTAGAAAATCTTGAAAATATCACTCACCAGAAGAAATAGGACATGACTAAAGGCCAGATTGAAGTTGATCTTAAAGGATGGGTAGAAGAGACTGGATTTTCCATAACTAGGGACACAAAGCTTTATAAAATAGCATAATTGTTTTGGGTTGTCAAATCACTTCTTGCTTAATTCATTGAGGAAACAGGTTCTCAACATCAACAAATCCCAACCAAGATGGATCAAATGATGGACAAGAAGATCAGTATTTTGGATAAGAAGTTTGAAGCACTAGGAAAATATGTTTTTAAAGTCGGGTTCTAGGGCTCAGCAAATCAAGGAAAAGAGGGAACATATAGGAAGGGGGGTGCAGGTCAACAAGATTCTAAAGGAGGCCCCTCAAATCCAATTGAGATAGAAGAGAAGACAAAATAAGCAGAGAGAAACCAAAAACAAACAATTCAAAGTGTCACTTCCCTAGGCCCACCTGAATAATTTCATCTTTAAATATGCATGATAATATAAGCATTTTTGTTGTCATTGTTCATAATATTCATATAGTTCAAGTCCATATAATATTTTTTCATAGGCAAATAGATAGTACAGAAAATTCATAAGAATAATTATTGAACTGATAAAACGGTGTGGTGAAATGTTTTACCACACCTTATGGCCTAGTTTCCTCAAAGGTAGGCTACATGGTGTGCTAATTGTAAAATCTTGTGCATAATAGGAATATATAGAAGCTAATTTATAGGGAAAAAAGGAGATGGTGAAGACAAGAAGGATGAAAACAAGAAAAATGAAGTCCATATTCCTATATATGTCATTGAGTATGTCTTATCAATCCCACTAAAATCAAATAAGATGATAGGAAGATTTTCAAATTTCTACAACGTCATATTCTAGTAGTGAAACTAAAAGGTTGTAAATAATTGAGATTGACTACCAAGATTTTCAAATTGGTCGGCCCTCTACAACTAATGACCATCAATGTTTTAAGAAGAGAGGATTTTTCCTCTGGCTACTCAATTATGTGATCACTCATGTGAATAAAAAATAGATACAAGGTTATAAGGTATTTGAAACCACAAAAATGATTGGGTAACTTTGTAAAATTAAGGTAGTCAAGCTCCAAACATGAGAGGTAGTCAACTGAAAAGAGAGATTCTAAAACATCTATTGGACTACCTTTAATTATGTTTGTGTTATTATGTATCTTCAATTTCAAAATTTGTACTTACCAGAGTAAATTTTTTACTATCTTTGGAGCTACAAAATGAATCCATTTCCTAACTGATTTGCAAATCTTTTTTTCATATAATTCCATATCCTAAAACCTATCCAATGAAAGATTACAGCATTCAAGTTGGGCATAATAGAAGAAAGGGTTGTGATCAATTGTTTGTATTATTTCTTTTTCTTCTTTATTAGAGATAATGGAATAGAAAAACCTATGGGAGAAATCAAGATGGGGGAGCAAAGTCCAAATGAATTTTCATCTCTGAGAGAGGGAAGAGAAACATATTGCATCTCTTAGAGGAAGCTTTGAGAGGATGTGAAAGTAGAGTAATTTATTCAAAATATCACTCAATATGTCATTTCCCTTTCCCATGATTGGACACAAGCAAATGATAAATCCTACTAGTAAATAAGTGGAAGATTGCAATATTAATGGATTAAGTCAGCAAGGAAGTGGAAAAGTAGAGATATTGATGGATCAAAAATGTGTTATGGGAAGGATCAAATCCTTGGTGAACTAAAAGGTTGTGATTTGAGGATATGAAAATCTTATCAATCCCACACAAAAAAAACTAATAGGGAAGAATTCCTTAGCATGAATCTAGGCTAGGTGGTATATCACAATACTAGGTACTTAGCATCAACTTGAATGACGATTGTTTTCCTTCTTCAATGTAGTGTATTAGCATGAACTTTGAAGAGAAGAGATGGGTTATAGGGAGGATGTATGTTTTCCTAATTGTTAGTACTATGATTCTTCATATTAGGTTCTACATATTGCACTCTTTTCAATGATTAGTTGGAACTCCCTGGAAAAATGGCATTGGAATTGTGTGCAAATATGACAACAATTTCACAATGTGTAGTTTTTTATCAAATATATTATTATGACGCTAACACACTGTTGACAAGACACTATACATTTATTTACATGATGCTTCTTTAATGCAACACAATGCACAAATGATGCACACATCATGATTATGAAGCACAACAAATTTTAGAATTTTAGGGATGACGTAAAAATGATGAAAATATGATGTGACTCAATGTAAATGAGACACAAGTAAAACAATTAACATTTTTGGAATGTTTTTAGCGTCATTAATTCAACATAAACTCGATGCAATTTCAATGCAAAATTCATGTCACAAAATCCCAACACGCATCGACAAAAAAAATGAACTTGAAAAAATAGACTATGGAACCAAAACAATGGTGCTACAAACCCATATTCATATTGCAGTTGTTCATAATACATATACATGCACACGTGTATCATCATACTAGGTATCTACATGCACACATGTATCATCATACTAGGTATCTACATGCACACATGTATCATCATACTAGGTGACCAGTTGCATGCATCATTCATAGTTAGTAGTATAGCCTTATATCATTGCATATCATAATCATGCCATCTAGGTTAAGCATATAGCTCACTATGGTCTCATAACATTGCATGTTATACACCATGTAATTGTGATTAACCAATCAACATTAGCAAAAACTCATTTAGCATTACACCTCCTATATAAACCTCGTAGCATCACAACTCCCTTACTAAAATTCCTCAATTACTTTTAACAAATGTTATTAATACATTCAATTAATCTTCACAAGACAAATACCATAATTAAAATGCTACCATATAAAATCATATACACATATAATTTAAGTCCCATAACATATCATGACATCACAACATAATTGATCAACATAACTCATGAGATTAATATACCAACAATCAAATTCATGACATAAACATCAACCATTTCATTACATCATCATATATTTGAATATAAATCTATCATAACATCACAACATAATTGATCAACATACAACTCATGAGATTAATATACCAACAATCAAATTCATGACATAAAGATCAACCATTTCATTGCATCATCATATATTTAAATATAAATCTCACAACATCATAACTTTAAAAAATAGCAAATGTGTTGCCAAGCAACTAGGGTTAACCTCCAAATCAAACATATAGTTAAATTCACAAGAATGAGACATTAAATTGCTAAATTCGAGAAAATCATCAAGAGCTACCGTCGTTAGGAATCAATGATAACACCAATAAATGTTTATAAAAGTTTAATTGAAATCTTAACAAAAACTAAATTGATTTTTTTCCAATTTTAATGAAATTAATATTTTCATAGTTTTTTTTTTCATATTGATAACATAAATATTTATAAATAAAAGATTAGTTGAAATCTTCAAAAAAATTATCAAGTTTTGATAGTTTAATCGATTAAGGTGTGGGTTTTGTTTGCTAGGTGAGCCAAGTTCAATATTCTTAGGATGAGTTTAGTTGGGAGGAGACACTCAAAAATCTAGCCATGTTAAGGTTTGATACATTCAAAAATCTAACCATGTTAAAGTTTAATACACCCAAAAATCTAACCATGTTAAAGGTTGATGTGTCATCCAATGAACCAATATTTATATTTTTAAAAAGGAATTAACACTTTTAAAAATACAATTATCTTGATCAATAATATTAAAATGAATAAGGCCCGGATGGGGTGACACATCGGGATGGGGGTACAGGTGGATGCGCACTTGACCCAGGCATAAATGTCGAAGGCCGCCACCCACGAGCATACATTAACGATGGATGACGGCCTTCGCTGCAGTTGCAGGACGGAGGGACCTTTCCCTCAAGTGATCATTTACGCCACTAGCATTCCCGGGATGGCAAAGGTTAAATGTGACAGGATGACTTCGGCGCTGGATTATTCGGTTATCAATTTTCCTAGGAAGAGAGGGACGACATCGACCTCGGATCTGTTTATTGTTTGGACGCACTGGGGCGGTCCAGCCTCCACCGTGTTTTGGCTTGGTTCACCCTCTTTGCATTTCTTTCTGACTCTAGCGGGACAGAGCTCGCATACTCGAGCCTCGCATCTGCATTTGCTCTCACCTTGGCTCATCCGCCTCCTACTGCATTTGCTCTGCTCCATCGCCATGGTTCGCATTAGAGGCAGACCTCGCCGGGGAGCGACCTGGGAGGCAAAGAAAGCGCAGAGGCGTCGAAAGGAGAAACTGGAGCGCGCCTTGACTCTTGTGAATTCAATTCTCAGGAAGGAGGCCAGGGCAAAGAAATTGGCACAGCTTGCCATCGTCGTTGAGCCTGGAGTTGAGTCCAGCCGAGACATCCTGGAGAATGTGCCTGGGGCCATACAGGAAGCTGGTTTCATGGAGGAGTTTCCCCCCTGTATAGTGGTGGAAGAACCGGTACCAGAGGACCAGCTGTTTATAGAGGAGACCCGCATGAAAACTTATCGGATGGAAAGCAGACCCACTCCGACTCTGGTAGACTACACCCCTGGTTGTATTGTAGAGGAGATACCTTGGCCTGGTGACGACCAGTGCAACTGCCATAACACACAGGGGGACAAAGCAGGCACGAAGGGAGTAGAGGCAGAAGCGGCGCAAAGGAGGTTCGATGAGGGTTCTGGCGCAGCGATGGACGTGGGTGGCAGCATGCACGGTTCATTCTTCCGAGAGGAGCACCTAGCACTGATCTTCGACCTTCATGGACACTTGGATGATCTGGAACATCGGGCCCTCCTCATGGGCTAGCGCATGGACATGTTCCTCGACGCTTTTTCCAACGTGCCAACAAAGCGCAAATGCCCCCTCTGCGCGCAAGCTTTCGTCTTGACTGGGACCACGGGGCAGGATGGCAAGGATGACAAGTCACCAGGCATCTAGGTTTTTCATGTTTTCTTGGCTCTTAGTTTTACTATGTTGTTGTTTTATGTACTTAGTCCATAGACATTTGTCCTGGTTTCCTCCGGGCAGGACAGATGTCAAACAACTTTTATGTTCTATAATGCTATTTGCTACTTGCCCTCTTTACATGCTGGTTTCCGATAATCGACAGCATTTTGGGTGACACCAGACCTACTGTGATGTATACTCTGTAATAGTTTTGTCTATCTAATATAGCAGGATCCACCCCTTTTTTATTTAAAAAAAATATATATTAAAATGAATAAAAAAAAATTTACATTTAAAAAAAAATAATTATTTTCATACTTAATATTAAAATAAATATTTACAATTAAAATAGTTTTAAGTTATTAATAAAGTTAAAATCCCTATTATATTAAATAAGTCTTTTCAAATTATTTAATCCTAAACGCCAATTTCAGATTAATTTAGTATAATACATAAATTTTATTTATATCGGAATATCCCTGACTTGTTAAACATATTTGTTATATTGTAAAATCATTGTCATATCTTATATGGGAAGTGCCACGTCCATGTTTTGACGGAATGCATCTTAAAAATAAAATGAATTTTCTCAAAACTAAAAAATGACCAAGTTCGTGATAAAAGTCACCGTGAAAAAAAGTCTAAAGCAAAATTTGAATATGTATCGTAATGTCATTTGTATAAAACGTGGTAAGACTTTGGTACATGGACTAACTATTGCCACGAGAGGAGAGCCGAGTATTCATTGTTATGGAGTATGTTTGTCAAGTGTGTTGGAGAGGAGGCTTGACAAGTGTTTAAGAGAGTGCCTACATACCAAGTAACCAATTAGGATTTCAAAGTATGATAAAGTTGTTATTTGGGAAATCCTTATACATGTGGGTGAATTCTAATAGATTTGTGATTGATTGGTCAAAATTGCAATGCGTATTTATTTTGTGAAGCAACATTAAGAGGAAAACTTAATGAAATTTGGAACCAGTTTTTGAATGGGTGATGATAGGCGGGAAACGCTTTTTTTGAATGAAGTTGAATTAGTGGTATTGGTTCTTTGGGATTGGGTCTGATAATGGCACGACTTGATTGGATGTCCTTAACTGTTTCTAGTAGGTTCTTCTAAGGAGTTATTGTGTAGAGCCTTTCTCCCTTTGTTTATGGTTTTCTTTGGAGCCATATGACCTCGTCCATCCTTGAGGTTTACTCGGATGTGACTACTTTACTATCTACCTTGGTGGGGTTAATATTTCATTAATTTATGTTGTTTTTGGATTTATGATTTTAGTACCAGAGCCTGCTTCTGCACCTAACTTCTTCCACTTCCTATACTTGGTAACTGGACCGACCGTATATCTGCTTAGTGGAGTCTAGGTGTCATATTATCTGACAATGGCATGTCTTTCATCTCTTGAAAACAATGTCAGTGCACTTATGGGCTCTTTTGACAAGGAATGTTGGCAGTCGGAAGGTCTTATTTCCTCTAAGCTCTCCAAAGGAAGGATTATTGTTGCACCTTCGCCACCTCTTCTTGGTGGTACACCTTCTACTGTTCATGTTAGCTTATCCCGTGACTCTCGGATTTTACCCAGAAATCCTTATCCTGCTCATAACGTTCCAGGTTATACTATGGAGCCTGCCACCTTTGTTGGTATTGATTTTACTCCAAAGAGAGGCGAGAGTCCGTCGAGAGCTTAGCGTAAGGTCTGTTTACAGTCTTCTCCTTCTGGCTTTAAGAGAAAACTATGGAAGGCCAATAAATCCGTGAAGAAGCTACTTCTGGGTTTAGAGGTCGGATTAGAAGAAACTTGTCGGATGGCACTTTGCGGTTTAGACGACCGAGTTTCATATCATTACCTGGCACAGGAACCTCTTCAGGCTTGGATGGAGAAATACTGGGCTCCTACTTTAGGTTATTCATCGGAGGTTTTGTATCTTGTGAAGGGTTGGTTGGGGTTTATATGCCGAACTCCCGAGGATATTACCCTTTTAATGGCTACCCGTTGGGTTTTTGGAGGCAATAGCACAATGCTTAAGAGGTGGAGGGTAGTTTTTGATCCAGCGACCAATTATTTCCCATAAAGGCACCTCTGGGTACTCTTGCATGGTTTACCTATTCACCTATGGAATGAAGGCACTCTCAAAGCCATTGGCGACTCATTGGGTACATTCATTACAGTAGACCACCAGTCTCTAAGGGACTCGGCAAGGAAGGTTGGTAAAATATTAGTGGAGATGGACATTCATGGCGATTTACCAGAGGTTCTTTAGGTTGAATGGCATGGTCGTAGGTTACTTCAACGACTAGACTATATGGCAAATCCTTTCCGTTGTAGTATATGTTGTTGTGCATGACACCTTCACCAAGACTGTAATGGGCTGGTGATTGCCGAGGATGTGGACGATTTTCAAAGTGTTTGGAACATGTCGGATTGCTCTCCTGCTGTGGATATTTTCGGTTCTGGAAATCTGCATTATCCGCCAGAGATGGGCAGCCAGCTTTAGCCATTGAATACACTTTCAGGTAAGCTAAAATCTCTCTACCCCCCCCCCCTTTTTGATTCATTAACTCTTTGGGAGAGAGAGGCTTTGGATTCTTCAGGTTGGCTTAAGTGAACGAATACCAGGGAACCTTTACCTAGTGAGGTCGATAAGTCCTTATCGACTTCGATGACAAAAGAGTGTGCTAGCAAAGAGCTGAACGTCTTGACACAATCAAAGATTGCCTTAACTACTACTTCCTCTCTAGATTTTCCTTTTACCCATCTCCTAGATTATGTTCCTCGCCTAGTATATTATCCTAACGGATTAGAACAGAGTCAGGTGAACATCGCCTCCTCCCTGCCTTTTTCCATGTTGGATGCGACTATTGTGATTCTTGGTTGTAGGGAATCTGAGGAAAATGATTCCTCTCTATCTGTTGTACTTGATTCTCTTCTACCTTTCATTCGTGATCATAAATCAATTGTTCCTTTACCAGTCTACCTGGGTAATTCTGTCTTTGATGATTCCATTGGGGGAATCCCAGTACTTTTTTTTCTCAAGTGGAAGGGACAGGGAAGGAGTTTGCATGGTCAAGAGGTTTGGGCATCGAACATTGTCCTATCAAGACTCGTAGCTCTCGGAAAAAACTGGCAGATGCGACCAATCAAACCTGCGATAATGATTCTTCAACCACTGATTGTGGGGCACTTAGAGCAATGAATGCCCTAGAAAGGGATAAATAGTGATCTTTCTTTCTTTGAATATCAGAGGGGTAGGGGGCACCCTTAAAGATGCCTCTTTTCGTCACCTTTTGGATCGAGTCCATCCAGAGATTATTTTTTTACAAGAGACTTTAGTTCATGAACATAAAGCTAGGGATTTTATGAACACTTTTCGTCCTTCTTGGGTTTCTTGTGTTGTTAATTCTCTTGGTACCTCTGGTGGTTTATTAGTCACTTGGGATCCTAATATTTTTTATTTGAATCCACATCTCACCTGCAGTGGTATTCTGGTGATAGGCAAAGTAATTGCTAGCTAGAAGCAACTTTCACTACTTAATGTATATGGTCTGTGCTCGGATAAGCGAGCCTTTTGGGATTTAGTGGTTGATAGTGGTCTACTATCTCTTGATAATTTGATCCTAGAATGAGATATTAATATTACTCTTTCATTAGATGAGGTTTGGGGAGGATCTAATTCTCCTAGTTCTTTGGCAAATTATTACAAGTTTCTATTGCAGTCAAAAAATTTAGTGGATTTACGACCTGACAAGGTGGTTCTAACCTGGTGCAATGGTCGTCTCGGGGCACATGCTATTGCAAAGAGATTAGACAGATGCATAATCTCTAAAGGTTTATTATCTTCGAGTGGCCTTTATCATTCCTGGGTGGAGTATCCCTTCATATCTTATCATGCCCCTGTAATTTTACAGCTGGAAATTTCTCCGAACTATAGAGTGTACCCCTTTAAACTCAATCCCCTTTGGTTGATTGACGAGGATTACAAAGAGCTTGTACATCAGGTTTGGAAGGATCCTAAATTCAATTTAGAATTGGGCAGCCAACGAAGACTTGTTTGGAAACTAAAGGAACTAAAAAGACAAACTAAATTGTGGGTGAAGCAGAGAGACGGGATATTACAGCATTGCATGGAATTTTTAGAATCATAGATAAGAGATAATTTTTTGAGTTTTGTGGATGACTACTCTCAATCGGAAAAAGAACTTTTTCTAGGAAAATTAGAAATGGAAAGGAACAAGCTACTTCGAGATAACGAAGTAAAATGGCGCCAGCGAAGCAAGGCGATCTGGGTTAAAAGTGGTGATCGAAATACAAAAAAAATTCACCACTTTGTTAACCATAGGCGCATTCACAAGCGTATTTGGGAGATAATTGATGAAGATGGACAAGGGCACACAGGACAGACAACAATTAAGGACGAGGTTGTTCGTTACTTCAAAAAAAAATTCAAATCTCACTCTACTACCTTTACTAATGAACAGGTACAAGTAACAAGTCTTTTCCCCAAGATGGTAAATGATGAAGAGGCAAGTTTTCTTTATGAACCAGTCACTTTAGAAGAAATCAAAGATGTCTTAACACTGTTAAAAAAAGACAAGAGTCCAGGCCCCGATGGATGGACAATGGAATTCCTTACATATTATTTTGATTTGGTTGGCAAAGACCTTGTACAGATGGTTGAGGAGTCTAGGAAAAGTGGGTCTATAACAGGAAGCTTAAACTCTACCTTCCTCTCCTAAATTCCAAAAGAAAATAAACCAACAACTTTCAGGGACTTTAGGCCTATTTCCTTATGCAATCTGTGCTATAAACTGATTTCCAAAGTCATCGCCAACCGGATCAAGCCTATTCTGTCTAGCACTCTCTCAGAAGAATAGTTAGGATTTTTTAAAGGAAGGAGGATACATGACGTTATTGGTATAGCTTACGAATGCCTCCATAGTATAACAAAAAAGTAAACAAAATCTCTAATTCTCAAGCTGGATTTGCGCAAAGCATATGACTGTATAGATTGGGATTTTCTCAGAATGATTTTAATTCAAGTGGGTTTTGGCATTCAAATGACAAAGTGGATTATGAGTTGCATTACTTCTCCTACTTATGTTGTTTTAATCAATGGTGAAACTACAGATTTCTTCCGGAGTGGACATGGTTTGTGTCAGGGTTGTCCACTATCTTTGTTATTATTCATCATGGTTATGGAAGGACTCGGTCTCTTATTAAAAAAGAGCAAAGAGGAGAACGATATTTCTGGTATTAAAGTCTCTAGAATGATTCACATACTTCATTTATTCTTTGTGGACGATGTTTTAATCATGACAAAGGCAAATTAAAAAGAGTGGATGGAAATTGATAAACTTATAGTTTTATTCTGTAAATCCTCGGGTCTTTAAGTAAATGTTAAAAAAAAAACAATGTTTTTTTAAGGTTTATCAGATTTGGATCTTACTCCTTACATATCCTTTCTACCTTACACTTTTTTATCCCTGGACACAGGTTTCAAACATTTGGGATATCATCTAAAGACTGGTGTGCAGCAGGTGACAGATTGGAACTGGTTACTAATCAAAATGGAGAAAACGATTGGCCTCTGGTGAAATAAATGGTTATCTTTGGGAGGCCGCTATATTCTTCTAAAGTCGGTCCTGGAGAGTCAACCTATTTACTGGATGTCTTTGGAGCTTATTCTGTGCATAGTTCTTAAACATATCCGTAAATTAATGTTCAATTTCCTGTGGAATGGAAATAGTGAGTCCAATCATTACCACCTTTGCAAATGAGATGTGTTATCTAGACCTAAATCCTGTGGCGGTTGGGACTTTCGAAACTTATTTCATTTCAATATAGCACTGAATGCCAACACTCTCTGGCATGTTCTTAATCGAGAAGGAATTTGGCATAATATTATCAAGGATAAATATCTTCAAAATACAACCATCATCAATTGGTTCAGATTAGTCTCATTCAAACAGAACTCAGCCTCTAGGATTTGGAATAGCCTTTTAAAGTTAGTCCATCTCATTACTCAGTGGCTTAGCTGGGTGTTAGGATCTGGCCACCTTATCTCTTTAGGTAGAGATCATATCTTGGAATTGGGAGACAGATCCCTTCTATCTCCTGATCTTATTGAACATCTACAACGGAAAAAAAAAAAATTACAGTACTAGCACAAGCAAAGGATCATAACGCTTCTCACGACTTTATTGGAAACTAGATCGGGAGCGCAGACCTGGAACTGAATGGATTGTTGACAAATGAATGGGATATTTTTCGTAGAGCACTTATAGGAGCTGGAGCTATTATCAGGGATACTCCAGATCAACTATTGTGGACAGGAGGTAACTCATCCAGAATTCTTTTGTTAAAAATGCTTACTTGGATCTTTTTTCTACTTTTAATCTTTTGATTCTGGATAGTTGGAGGCATAAAATTTGGAAATGGGATCTTCAGCTTAAGATTGAACTTCTCATCTGGTCGGCGATGAATCAATCTTTTTTTAACTTGGGACATATTACAGAAAAAAGGTTGGGAAGGCCCAAGCCTGTGTATCTTGTTTAAAAGCAATTCAGAGGATATCAATCATCTATTTCTTGATTGTATGTTTACAAAGAAGGTATGGGAAAGAATCAAAATTACTCAAAAGATAAAAAGGAAATGGGAAGGTAAGCCACTTTCTGACTATTTTAATATTTGGATTAAAGATAAAATTGTCTCTCCAACTCTTGCAGATATAATCTATTGGTTTATTTGGAATGAAAGGAACAAAGCTATTTTCGAAAATGTTGTCCCTTCATTTCACTCTGTGGTTATTAAGATTATGGGACTCTACAAGCATCAACCATCGACACAAAAACTCGCCCCTATAAGAGAATGTCTAGTCACACAATCAGATGGATTTTCTATCGCTTTTTTGATGGGGCAGCACAGAGTGATAAAAAAGTCTGTGGAGCAGGGGGGGTTATTAAAACTTCTGACTCTTTAGCATATAGATGGAATCTAAATAGCGGTGAAGGCACAAATACAAAGGAAAAGCTCTTGGGAATATGGGTCAGTCTTACTCTAGCTATTCATCTATCCCTCCCAAAACTCCAAGCTATGGGTGATTCCAGGGTGATTATAGATTGGCTCAACGATAGAGGAAAGCTTCAGGCATGTGCTATTAAAGGATGGAAGCTTAGAACTAAAGAACTTATAAAAAAAAATCAGGCTATTAGCTTCCACCACATCTTCAAAGACTTCAACAAAGAGGCAAACCAGCTTTCAAAACAAGCACTTCATGAGCATGAGGGAAGAATATCATATTATTTATAGGAACCTGGAGGCACATGCCCCATGAATTACCTAGCTATGTTCTGATATATCTACTTCCAGTTTTTAAGTCGGTTTATTTCTAGTTTCTAGTTGGGTTATGATCATGTCCATCTCGAGTATGTGCACCTCTGGTGTTTAAATTTTTGAGTGTTGTGTCTCCTTGAGCGATTGTATGAAATTAAAAGACTGTACTATCCTTTTTACCTAAGCTTATTATCAGTCATGTTAAGACTGGGCTTTTTCCATGGAAGATATCATGTAAAAAAAATTATATCTTAATATAATTTTGAGCTAACTTTCTATTGAAAAAAAAAGATTTGTGGTTGATTTAAAACATAAATTGGAGTATTCTTTGGAGTATCCTCATCGTGTTTTTATTGTTAAATAGTTTTTTATGAGGGTAAACAATTTGAGGATATAATCTAATTTTGTGATTATTATATTGGTAAAGATTCAATTTTTATATTAGCACTACAATTGCGTGGAGGAGTGGTGAGCAATGGGGTGTCTTTTAGAGATGTTGTCAAAAACAATTATGTTGCTCCTAATTGTTTGAATCCTTCACCTATTTCTAGTGCTTATACTGTAGAGCAAGTTGAGAAGGTGTCAATGGTGGAGATAACAGTGTCCAAGGTTACTTGTCTACATTCCTCATACGAAAAAATTGCAGTCATTTGTCAATTTAATGGGTATTGGCCTCTTATTTCCACTTCAAGTTAGTGGATTCAAACATCTTGGACAAAGAATTGTGAGATCTCTCTTTGTTCCAAAGAATTTTTTATCGTTCAATGCTTTGATCATGTTGATTATGAAAGAGTTTTTGAGGAGGGTCATTGGTTCTCTAGAAACATGGAGCTTTTTATAACTCCTTGGTTTCTAGAATTTGGTTCTAACTCAATGACAATTACTAAAATGTTAGTTTAGGTTCATCCTCCTAATTTGCTATTACACTTCTAGTATTTATTAGTGTTTGAGATATTAGGAACTCTCTGGGCAATTACATCAAATCAATTTTGAGAGAGCTCTAGTAAGATTATGTGCATATGCTCACATTGGTGTTAAGATAGACCCTACTAAGGGTCTTTTGGACAAAGTGCTTCTCAAATAGAGAAATTTCAACATACTAAAGTCTTAGATTATGAGAACATTGTATTTCGTTGTTGGATATGTCATATCTCAAACCATCTACAAGCTATCCTCAACCTTCTGCTCATCCTCCTAGGAAAAAAGGCCCAAAAACAAAAAGTTGGAATTTTTTGGAAAATGAAAACAATCAACATGGTAATCAATAATCATAAGTATCGATAAGAAAACTCATTCCTCCTTAAAAGGCCAATGTTGACAATATGAATATCAATCTTTCGTCCTCAAAAGCATTAGATAATCTTAAAGAGACAATATGGATATCAATCTTTCTTCCTCAAAAGTATTTAGATAATCTCAAACCTATTTACGTGAAACAAAGCAATTTCATGAAATTGATTCATGTAATTCAAATAAAGAATTAGTTCCCTCTTCTTTATGAATTGTTAATTTATGTGGATTCTTTTTCTCTATAATAACTTATAAGATTAAAAAGAAAAGAAGGAAAAAAAAATTATGATTATTTTATAAATGATAAGAAACATATATGCTTAAAAACATTAATGTTTACTTACTTTTATGTCTTGTGCCATGTACACTTTAAAAAGGTAATTTCCTTCTTCAATAAATAGAATTACAATCTTTTTTTAATTTATTTCCTCAATAAATAGAATTACAATCTTTTTTTAATTCATTTCCTCAATAAATAGAATTACAATTATTTTTAATTTAGTTCCTCAATAAATAGAATTGCAGTCTTTTTTTTTTTAATATAAAATTATCAATTCAAATTTTACATTGTAATGTAATGGACAATTTTGAATAATGGGAATTTTTGTTGTAAACATTACAGTTCTACTTTGATGATACATAATTGAAATTAATATAAATGAGTCATCCAATCGTTATATCAAGGGGATTCATCATCATGTGAGTGGTCCCAGATTTATCATGTTTTTTCTCCGAAAGAATGAAAAGTCTATAGTCGATCAAGTTATAATAAATTTTGTCGCCTTAAAAAAAAGTACTTTTATTAATATTTTTTACTATCATGGAAAACCACCTACCATCTCTATCTGGGAGACATACTTGTACTGTTGCAACCAACGTTGTGATGTTTTATATGTCGCAGTACAGTTTTATGAAAATTCAAAGTTCAGTTTTCCACTTTTTGTTTTTTTTTTAAGCCAATCACGTGAAATACCTTACAGTCCACTCCAATGTCGTTGGTGTTCCGGAAATCAAAATTATTCACCAGAAGTTCTGGGCATTACCAAAATCCACTGCGGCGTCGTAGGAAGTGACCGACCTAACAGTTAATCGTGGTCGTCGAGGAAGATGTGAGGGAGTGCGTCACGGCGAAATCCTCGGAAATCACACACATTTCCTTCTTCCATCCCTCCCGGAGCATGCGGCCCCGGCCCCGGCCCCGGCCCCGGACCCGGACACCCCTTTCCACTAACTATGGGGTCTACCATTGCCTGACTTTTTCTGTAGAACATCGATCATCTCGCACATCCGACGCCCGGGCCACGGGCATGCCTTCTGCGCATGCGGCAGGCTGCCTCGTGATTCCAAGTTCAGGACGACTTTACCACTCTCCCGTCCATCTCTACATTTAGAAATAGATGGAAGGGAACGGGACCGAAGGGCCCGTGACTTGTTAGTGTCAGATGTCGTCGTACGCAAATGCGGAGTTTTTTTTGACGTTAGTAAAAGTCAGTTTCTTATTTTGAAATTTTCATAGATTTTATGACGATTTGTATTTGATTACAGCGCACCAATAATAAAGAGATAAATTCAAGAAGTTTTTTTTTTTAATTTAAAATTTAAATATTTTAAATCATAAAATAAAACACGTGAAAGTGAATGTATCTACTTATCAACCTTCAAGAAGAAAAAAAACATTAAATAAAACAAAATCCCAATAAAACTCTGATAAACCCTAAAATTTCCGCCAAATTTATGAAATCGTTATTCATAAGAGGTCGCATTCGTAATGACAGAATGCCAGAGCCACCCTCGGCGGCCGCGGCGACGGAGAAGGTAATGGAAGACCCGAGAGGCTGAGAAAATTGAGATTTCGATGGACCCCGCCCCAATTATCACGGAAAATATCAAATCTTCTTCCTACCTGTCCGTCCCTGCCCGCTGCCCACTGCGTCGGCTATGGACGGAATTACCGATTAACAATCCCTCGCCGCGCATCGCATCTCGCAAGCATGCACTGCACTTTGACTGCCTTTTTCCCTTGTTTTATGTCCTTTCAATCGCGTGCCCTCCTTTGCCGGTCTGCCATTAGTTAAATCTTCAACTGCGATATATTTCATCCCCGTCTCTTGCACTCTTGGCTCAAGAGTCAAAACTACCCATGAGAGCGTTTTTTAATGTCCGCCAGTTGTTCCTGGTGTTCTTCTTCCCTGGCTTCGGCGAGCACGGATTGGGATTATCATCATTGTTCTCTTCATTCCTTGGAATTTTGAGACGGATTATCTGCTTATAATGCTCACCCTGGCACCATAATTTGAGTTTCACAAGCGGCCAATCGGTAAGCACTTTCTGTGTAAATGGGCTCTTCTGCTTTTTAATATGGCAGCCTACATATCTGCGTTTTACTCATTCATGGCTATCGATAATGTCAGAAACTGTGTTTAAACTTTAAATGGTTCTAACTTCTAGGTTTTCAAGACTTTTAGGGTTTTTTAATGTTTTAGTGCGATTTTTAGACTTAATCTGCCGTTTTTCTCTCGTTATTGAAGCTGCGAATAGCCTGCAAATAAACTGGCTTTTATGATTAGTTTCTGTCGACCTTGGCGCATTTTTCAGAGTTATTTCTCACTTGCTCATCTTCTGGACGATAATTCTGTGTGTCATTTTGGGTTTAGAATTAATTTTGCTCAAACATTGGACTGTCTTTCAGATTTTATCTTCCATAGCTGAAAATATGATGTGAGATATGACTGTCTTTTAGATTTTATCTTCCGTAGCTGAAAATATGATGTGAGATATATGTGGGCAAGTGTGCTTTGTCGAAAATCTTTGTTTAGATCTTCAAGCAATGCATATGCTTAGATTTGGTTTGATGTTATGATCCTAATCTTAGTTGATTAGGATGAAGAGCCCCGTGAAATGGACAGATGAAGGAGCGGCAAAGGTGGCGGTCTGAAGAGGATTCTCTGTTACATGCCTATGTTAAGCGATACGGGCCACGAGAATGGAATCTTGTATCGCAGAGAATGAATAAAGCCCTGGACAGAGATCCCAAATCCTGTGCAGAGAGGTGGAAGAACTACTTGAAGCCCGGAATCAAGAAGGGCTCCTTATCAGAAGACGAGCAGCGTCTCGTTATAAGTCTTCAGGCAAAATACGGTAACAGGTGGAAGAAAATCGCAGCCCAGGTGCCTGGAACAACTGCCAAGAGGCTGAGCAAATGGTGGGAGGTCTATAGAGAGAAACAAGATAAGATCAAAGACAGAAAGGAAAGAATCGTCGCAGATTCTGCTAACACAATTGAGGAAGGTAAATATGATCATATTCTCGAGACATTTGCAGAGAAATACATGCAAAAGCAAAAGCAATTGGCTACTTCTAGCAGCTGTAATTTACCAACTATTGCTGCAATGCCTTCTGGGCTTCCTCCTCCCATTAGTTTCAGTATGCCAACAAATTCAACTCCAGATTTCATTCATTTCGCCATCCCATCTGCATCTACACCTACCACTTGCTCTTTTGGAGCTCCTATACCATGTCTTCCTCCATGGATGTCCAACAGGCCAAATTCAAATTCAGCTCATGGGTCTGGAACTGAAGCCTTTCTTCATTCTTCTTCCTTATCAAAGTCCAGCCCCTCATCCTCCTCTTCTCCTTCTGTGACTCTTTCTCTTTCACCATCTTCAAGCACTCCAGTGATGTCCGCGAACACAGCTTCTGCCTGTTCATCATGGATGCAAGATACCGCAAGACAATCCAGTGAGAATAATGTAAGTGGAGATTCTGAAGCTGCTAAAGATAAAAATAGAGGAAATTCGCATGTACAAATGCCCTCTATGGATCCAAGCAAATCGGCTGCCAGCCATCAGGCTGCAGCAGATCAGGGTGTGATTAAGCAGGAAATATCTGTGTTCTTCCAGCACTGCAGAGAATTGGAGGAAAGACAACAGTCGTGGTCAATGCACAAGAAGGAAACTGGTTGGAGACTGAAACGACTTGAGCAGCAGCTTGAAGCCGAGAAAGCTCGCAAGCGGAGAGAGAAAATGGAGGAAATAGAATCTAAAGTGCGGGCTCTTAGAGAAGAAGAACATTTGTACTTGGATAGATTAGAGAGTGATTACAGAGATCAGCTTTCTCGAATACACAGAGATGCAGAGATTAAGGAGGCCAGAGTGATGGAAATGTGGACAGCGAAGCATGTGCAGCTCACCAAATTTTTCGAGCAGATGGTCCATCGCCATGATCCTCATAAATCCATTTAAAATAATTCGATGCGTACGCATCTGTAAGTAACATTTGTCGCAATACATCTCGAGATGCAGAGATTAAAGAGGCCTGAATGATGGAAATGTGTACAGCGAAGCATGTGCAGGTTACGAATTTTTTCGAGCAGCTGGTCCACCGCCATGATCCTCATAAATCCATTTAAAGTAATTCGATGCATGTGCATCTCTAAGTAATCCCTATCGCTTCAGAACAATATCGGTTGACAGTCTGATCATGGCAGGTCAACAATATCATTTAAGACAGTTTATTGGTCATCAAAATCGTGTAAGATAAGATTTTCCTCCGCGCCTCGTTGTGAACAAGGCAGCTTTTGGGTAAAGGTTGCCCGGAATATATATGTGTGGTTAGGGTAAGGTTGCCCGGAATATATATCTGGTTATTTCGATGTAATGACTAAATTTCTGTTCTTAGCTTCCAAATTTCAGAATTGATTGTTTCTGTGACTTATGGAATGTATGAAATTTTGAAGGTTCACAATTTTGGATTCGTCCGTGTCTTATTACTGGTTTTTCTGCTGTACTGCTAGTAGCAAAATGTTACATTTGGTTCATTATATTTTGGATAAATGAGTAATACTGGCTTGAACTTCATCTGTTTTCTGTTAAAAAAAAATCAACCTACCATAGTTGTTACACTTTGTCAATCGATATGTTTTTGGAATTTTTTAGAACACCGTAATTGTTACACTTTTTTCTGTTTATATGTTTTCTGAATTTTTGGAAGCATGCCGTAGTTGTTACGCTGTCTATTGTCTGTGGTCGTTGATGTGAGCTTTTTAAATATAAAATGTATGTATATCTTCTTTAATAGAATAAGTATTATGAATAATTAATTGCTTTTTATGGTGTTAAGGATTCTGTAAAAAAAAATATGTTAAAATGTAATAAGTATTATTGGGATTTGAATATAAACTATATGTGTCAAATTTAAAAAAGTTAAGTGAGATAAAAGTTTCACCAATTGGCAAAATTACTTAATCATCTAAATATTTTAAGAAACAAGAGAGTTTCTTGAGTTATTGGCCAAAATGTTGTTGTTGTTGAAGTTGTGTAGGGCTAAGGAAATTATTTAATTATTAGAAAACAAAAAAGAAAAATAACAAATAAGTCAATGTAAAAATAAGAGATGTGAGAATCAAATTTCTTCTTTGTGATTGATTTTAGAGATTGTATTGAGAGTCTCGTCTTATTAGTCTTGTCTATTAGTGAAAATAAATGTTGTGGGTCATAGTACTACATCTCACAATACTGGTAATCCTTTTCATAGCATTTGAATGTGTGTGGGATCAAAAGCTTAGCATTATCAAATGAAAGTGTTGTTATTATAACAAATAATCTAAATAGGGCTTTTAGATACAAAATCAATAAGTGTTTTTAGAAGTATCATCATAAAGGATAATGATTTCACATAAGTTGGGGTTTCAATCAATCAAAAAAGAAAATTGAATGGAAATGAAGATTAAATAAGTAACCTTGAACTACACTTATTTATTTTTCTATGTTAGCATGCATATCTTTAAGGGTCTCTCTTTTTCCATCTCCTCTCACCACTTCTTCGAAACCTTACAACAAAAATGAATATGGATAAATAAATCAAAGACCTCCATGTATTTGAATTCCATGTTAGTTGAAATTAAGATGGAGGTTTGAATATAAGGGGTTTTATAAAATCTTGTTTGCAACATTTTCATCAGCCTTAGATATTTCCATCCCTCCATGGAGAATGTGTTTGATATGCATTCATGCATAGATGAGTAAATCCATAATAAATGGAATAAGGGGGAAATGACATAAGCAAAATACACCCTACAAACCTAAAGTGTGGCAACCAAAAAAATATGAAAGAAGATTCAATAGAATGGGATTATTTTATTTAAACAACCATACTAGAGGTGGCAGGGTTTTTAATGGAAAATATCTCGAAAAAGACAAATAAGCCATCTAACATATTTGTCTCCTTGTGGGGGCGATCGATCTAGTTGAGAGAAGGCTTTGTGATCGACGAAGTCGTGGGTATAGCCAAAAAATACCTCATAATCCACATGAGGGTTCAAGCAAGAGTTTGTGGGATCATAAATGCTCCAAGACATCATGTGTCGTGAATCTCAACAATAGATGTTATCTTGCCATAGAATGTAATGTGAAGCACCCCCAACCCTTGTTGTAAAGAGAACCATTGTATTATTAGAGGAGAGGCAAAGTATAATGATACTCATTCCACTTTGTTCTTGTGAACATAAACACAAAGGAAAGTGTACCAACCCAAACACCCATCTTGGCACTTGATTGAAACAAATCCAAAACAATTGAGAGAAGTGATGACCATGTCTCCCAAAAGGGGAATGAATACATGAGTGAGCACCTTAATTTCAACTAGGTTGTCGATAACCTCCTGAATATGAGCCTTAATGAGAGAAATTTTCATTATTAACCATAGTATGATCCTCAAGACCAATAGGTACTCCAATCTACAAAACTCCATATGATGACACCCTGTAGCCATTGTAAATGTGTTGAACCTGCACATAATAGATCTAGCTAAACAATAATACACACATTTGAAGAGAATTGGAGAAAGAAGAAGAAGGAGAGAAAGAATGGAAGAATTATCATTAACCGTTGTGAATAAAGAATAATTTACACATTATATACTTTGTATAACTCAATGAGTTCGACTTGAGGTGAACCAATGTGTCGTAGTGGTGGTCTAGAGTGATCTGGACACACACCAACAATTACAGGAGTGAACTTCCACCTATTCTAGTCTCTCAAACAGTTATAGGAGTGAACTGCCACCTAGTTGATTTAACTAGTTAACTGACTGAACAGAGAGTAGTGAGGAGTTAACTCAGGGAATCAAGGCTAATGTGCCACTCTGGTGATGATACCAAGGCAAGGTCGAATTAGCATGGTGATGATCCCAATGTTGCATGGTGATGATCCCAATGCAACATCTAAACTCAACTCAACTAGTCAAACTGAAGTGTCAGCTGAAAGAGAATATTCTCCAGGTGGAATATTCTCCCCTAAAATATAGGAGACTTGATAATGACTAATTATGACTAATAAACAAGGAATAACCTTAGGAAAAAAAATCCTAGGTGTGTGTGAAGTAACTCCAACAACCATTCCCAATGTCATCATGAGTAGTTGAATTTCCAAACTCGTGGTGGTTTCCCACATCATAAACCAAAGCAAAGGACTTGTTAGGGCATGTGTGGCCTCGATGATTACGCTACATGTACAAATGTAATGTAAGCATTCAATTCACCATTGGCATTCCACCACTCCATTCCCCAAAGCAAAAGAAACATGTATTGTTGTTTCATTTGAATTTGAGGTTGACGCCATGATCGAGCCTCTCATTTTCTTACTTGAAGGTGACATCATTAGGATGGATGCGAGTCAGAGGAGGATATGCTTGTCGTGATGAGAAGGGAGGTGATAGTGGAATGAGGAGCCTTTGAAGAAGCCAAAATTTATGACAATAGATTGTAGGAAACCCAATAATTAAGGATGAGGTGGCAATGATGACAACCAAACGACATGTTGAACGACGAGGGTGGACAACTAGAAAAGCATCAATGGTCATCCAACACATCTTAAAAACCTTGAGTGCTTGCAATGTCCCATTGAGACATAAGCTTCACAAAGAGAAACACCCTATAACATAAAATCGATCGTTCACTTTTCTATGCAATACATTATTTTCCTTTTTGTTTTCAAAATATAGGACATATATTGTGTCTAAAAGATGTTAATATTGAAATGCTTAAAGTCATGGAAATGAAATGTTGGTTTAAGAGTAATATAGTTTAATGAAAGGAAACTTGGAAATTTCATCTCCAAGTTATTTGCTCATATAAACAATTTGATAAATCAAAATAATTAATTTAAATTTATAGGCCTATTGTTGGATCATGTTGTCATTGATGCCAAAGGATTGATGTCAAATGGACAATGTCTTGTCATAGTATATTGATGTAGTGATTGATGGATCATTTATTGACCTTGATGTCAATGGATTGATGTCAAGAGGAGTCATAGTCATATGCATAGATGAAGATGGATCAATGAGTTGTCATTGATATATGATGCATAGTTGGATTGATGTAAATATAACTCATTATTGTCTTGTCATGGTTGTACAAATGGATGAAATCCAAAGTGGTCCCCTTGTCCTCACGGGAAGACACTTTGTGGTGAACTCCAAAGTGGTTATTGTCTTGTCATGATTGTACAAATGGATGAACTCCAAAGTGGTCCCCTTATGGTGAAAGCCCTCATGGGAAGACGCTTTATGGTGAACTCCATAGTGGTCCCCTTATGGTGAAAGCCCTCATGAGAAGACACTTTGCGGATGAGTTATCCTAGAAGTATGGTCAGAGAACCCATGCTTAATTATGAAATAATGAGATGAAGATCAGTGAATTTGTCAATGAAACTATCATAGATGGATAGTTTATGTCAAGCCATTTTCGGTGGTATGTGGAACGTCACATAACTCCTTACGGTTTGAGAGTTATGGCCTTACAAAGTTGAAGGAACCCCATATGTTGGCTTGAAGCCCCAAAAGGTCAAAGAAGTCAAAGTGCTTGCAAAGAAGAAATTATTTAAATAATAAAGTGAAGTGATAAAGTCAAAGAGGATTATTTAAAGTGAAGCGTCAAAGTCAAGAAGGATTATTTAAATAATAAAGTGAAGTGACAAAATAAAAAATGATTATTTAAATAATAAAGTGAAGTGACAAAATCAAAGAAGATTATTTAAATAATAAAGTGAAGGGACAAAGTCAAAGAGGATTATTTAAAGTGAAGTGACAAAGTCAAGGAGGATTATTTAAATAATAAAGTGAAGTGACAAAATAAAAAAAGATTATTTAAATAATAAAGTGAAGTGACAAAATCAAAGAGGAATATTTAAATATAAAGTGAAGTGACAAAGTCAAGGAGGATTATTTAAATAATAAAGTAAATGGAGAACTTTCTAATTATGGAAAGTGGTTATAAGAAGGTTAACCCTAAAATGAGAAAAATGGGTTAAGTGGTCAAGTGACTATTGGATACATGGACAAGTGGCAAATTGGGCAAAGTTGGGCATAGGTGACTATGTGGACAAAGTGGCCTAGAAGATGTTTCTAAGGAAGCTACTTGGAGAGTATAAATAAGAAGCAAGGGTCTCTTGTGAAAATCATTTCTTGAGCATAGCTTGAAGATCTATTTTGAGTAAGAGAGGGATTGCAAATTCTCATGGATGCCAATGGATACTTGAGTGTGAGCTGATGCCAAGTTCTTGAAGTCTGAAGCAAGTTCCAGATCTGCATTACATGGGCTCAGATCTGCCACAGAAACTCTGGTATGGTTACATAGTTGTCTTGATGGATAATCTTGCTTATTGTATGGTGAATGCTTAAGGCATTCTTGGTATGGTTGTTGTGATATGGTTATGTTGGTTGATTGATAAAGTGAGCAACACTCTTATGGTTCAGTGCCGATATGATTGTCATATTATATTGGTTGTTTATACATGATTAAGTAGAATTCATATTATATGGTTGAGGAGCATAAGTAAGTTGTGGGAGAGCATAGATGTGTTGTGATTGGTTATGGTTCAGATTGGATAATGAAAGACATAAGTAGATGTGACTGAAGGTTTCAAAGGATCTGAGTTTTTCATAGAGAGAAAACCCTAATTACTCAGAAGGCATACGCAGGCTGTAGTACAAATTGGTCGTGTACATACCCAAGTTGTACAACTGGTAGGGCGCGTACATACATGTGTTGCACTACTGACAGGTCACGTACCTGTTGACAGATTGGTATCTGTTGAGGAGTGATTCCTCTTCTCAGCTGGTGTTGAGTTGTGTAAGCTGAGTCTTGCATTGTAGAGTTGGTGCTCTTGTGGAGTTGTAATTCTATTCAGTTGTTGTTGATAACCCAAGGATTGTAGTCCGTAATAAAAATAAAATTGTACATATATCTTGTGTTCTTTGTGTTCCTTGTGGTGATGACTTATTGATGATATTTGTTGTTGGTATATGTTGTTGATGTATGTTCATAAATGACAGCAATAAGTAATGAGTAAATGATGATTGTTAACTAAGGAGTTTTGTGAAGGGGAAGTTTTAAAAAGAGCCCTACATTGATTCAACCCCCATCTCATTGTGGTCGGTGTGTCCAACATCTTCTACCAAATTTGGTCTCAATCGAGGATAATCATCATCAAAACAATTGATATATTTTTTATGAAATAAAAATAAATTTAAAAATTTATGTTTCTATTATTTAAAACCAAAGCAATGAGTTTCTTATTAGTCCTTGCCAAAGGCATGGGACTATAGCAATGAGCTTCCCTTTGACTATGTATTAGTTTATTGTTGACTTTAAATTTATTTGCTATACACAATGTGTAACTTTGGAAATCAATATATGTATTTTTTTTAATAATAAAAAAAAATATTTTTCTAAAATTTAATTGGTTAATATCTTTGAAGTGTTATTGCAGGCTTCACATCATTCAATGTATAAAATTGATTACACAATTTAATGAATTGACAGTTTGACAAGGAATGAAGGAAGCATGCTATTTACCTATATTTATTAGGACCTTGCAAAAATCTTATCTCTTATTATTATATGGCATATTATTTATTAAGACCCTGCAAAAATCTTATCTCTTATTATTATTATATGGCATACAAACCGAGATATGTCCTACAGCGCCAACGTCAACTCAGAGAACTGAAACGAATGTTATGGATGTGGGAGCATTAACCTTCTTGTCGCTTCAATTATTCTGGCATAAGCGGACTCATTCTTTTGGCTGCACGGTTTAAGCCCAACTGTAGTATTGGATTGATGCCCGACGAATAAGAGAATTGGTTTAGTAGTGCCATCGGATCTAGTTGGTTCGATACTGATCCTAGGCACCTGGATATAGCATGGAACATGTCCATAGAAGCCCGAGAAGCCGTTTTATATTAATTGAGTACGGGAAAACTTGAGGAGCCCTTTTATATTAATTGAGGAGCCATTTTATATTAGTT
This sequence comes from Picea engelmannii, assembly GCA_009831015.1. NCBI lineage: Eukaryota > Viridiplantae > Streptophyta > Pinopsida > Pinales > Pinaceae > Picea > Picea engelmannii. The sequence goes on along the minus strand of ML787855.1, from coordinate 75,999 downwards.
GAATGGGCCCCCACAGTGACCGTAAAAAAGTCAAATACTTACGCCATGTTTTTTTTCCGTGATATATTTTATCTAGAGTATGTTATTATTTAGGGGTAACAGTAGCCAAGGTAGAAAGTTCTTTGCCCGAGAGTCAATCAATTTTGATGTAGTAGTTCAGTCAATTGTGGGGTAGCAGTTTGAATGTTTAATAAATTTATTTTTAGTTTTCTAAATTTTATTTTTTATTTTTAAGAAATAGCAAATTTTTTAAATCACATTTTTAATGTATAAATAGATTTAATTTGATGAAAATTTATAGGGTTTTTAACCACTCATATCTAATGAAATTAGTAAAAATCATTAAATATTTTAAATGTTAACATTCACATAATATTAGCTTAACTTAAAAACAATAATTTTATTAATTAAAAAATTATAATATTAATAAAAATAATTCAATTTTATATTAATTTGTTTAATAAATTAATAAATTTGTTTAAACTGTTCATGATTTAAAATAAATAAAACTACATAAATAATATTTTTATTATTGTGTTGAACAACCAACACAATTAGTCGGGTACGAACGAATTTAATTGTTATATTATGCTATATCGTGCTCAACAACCAACAAAATTGAAGTGAGAAACCAACTTTGATATGACACTGACACGAAGGATGAGGTTAAGTATGTTATCCGTGAGTTTGAAATTTTAAAAGAAATGGGTAGCCAACATTTTATCTATATGCTAAAAGGTTTAAGTAATGCAATATTGTATTAGAATATATGTTAAAATATAATGTAGGTAATGTAGTTTGTATTATCTAAATTCAAATTGTAATTTGTTATTTTAAGAAAATGAGGTAAAAACTTAAATTCTAAGAGTCAATATTTTTACACACTAAAATTTTAATAATTTTATACTTACTAAAAAAAATTTAATCATTCAATTTCAATAGTTTTACACTTACTAATATTTATTTTTTTTATTTCTCACTATAATTTTATTTAAATTTACATTTCATGATTTTTAAACATTTAAATCATATTTTATAATACATATAAAAAACATTAAAAAGTTTTACCTTTTTTTATTTAGTTTTATAATTTATATAATTTTATTTTATTTAGTTTTATATCATTATTATTATGAATTTTCAAATCCACCAAAGGCAAGGACTAAGTTGCCTTGCAAATCTTGTTTATATTTTTTTTTCCTTGGGAATACAACACAAAAAAACCCCGAGTACTTCCCCACATTTCGTGGATGGTAGACGGGGTAAATTGTTCGGCCTGATTACGGGCCTAACCCAGTGGGGACATCAAGTGAGGCCCTAAACAGGCTCATGGCCAGGGATTCGACCCCATAACCTCATTCGAGCAAACAACAACACTCATCCACTTGAGCTGACCCACCGGGATAAAAATTTATGTTTCTATTATTTAGAAGTAATGAGTTAAATTCTTTATAAAGAAGTCTAAACGTTATAAGATGACTTTTATGGAAATCATCATGGGAATCCGACTATATAATGTTTTGTTAATTTGTAATTTTTCATTGATGAAATTGCATTTTTGAATGCATAAATGGATTCAATATTCTCAAAAACCCCTATTGCATCTGGATTGCGCAATCTCAATCACTGATATTTGCAATTCCATCAATAGAAAACACCTTACAATCGAGGAATTATAAATTTAAAAGTATAAAAAAAAAATCAAATTTAAACTCATAAAAATAGTGAAGCTCCCACTTTTCATTCATTACAAAACTGTAAACATGTTGGAAAAGTATTCTGAAATATGGTTCCTAAGTAAAATAACTATTTAAGCTAGTGAAGATATCAAACAAATGAAAAGAAACATATTGATTGAATCATTTGTAGATCACAACTCAATTTACAAGCAATTAATTGATAATGAAGCCATGATACAAATCGTTCATGAAATTGAGGAGTCTTCAGCATTTAAAATTGTTCAGTGGGTCATTGAGGCTTCACTAAGAAAGTACATGATTTTGGATGGGATTCTCTTGGAGTGTTTTGGGCAATTGATCAAAGAAAAATTAGTCATAAGAAAATAGAATCAGAAAACCAGGGCACAAAGAAGAAGGTAATGGAAAAAACAAATTGGGATAGAGGAGAAGGGAGGTGCAACATTGAACGCAACCAAGCTTAAGAAGAACTTAGAATAAATAAGGTCGAGTTTGAGTTCAAATTGAAGACCCCAAGAGAGTAAATCTTCCATGCAGAAAGATGAAACAATATGCATCCCTCTAGTGGGACGATATGCAATTATACATGCAAAGAAAGGGAAAAGATAAAATCAGAGCTTCAAATAGCATAGTTTCCAAGCTTAATGGTAATTTTTTCTCAGTGGATTACTCTTTAAACCTATTCAAGAAGCTACAAAACCTAAGACAAAAATAGATGATAGTGGAATAATACACTAAGGAGTCTTATAGGCTATTTATTACATCTAGACAAAGTGATGAAGGAAATGACATTATTTATAAACACATCGATGGCCTAAATAGGGCATCAGTGCAAATGTCGCAAATGAAAGTTTCAAAGGTAATTATGAAGCCCCTAGACATTGAGGAATAGGAAAAATATGTGATGGAGCATGCTTCACCTATGGAGTGTAAGGGCACTAGGTTTATGAGTGCCCGAAAATTTAAACATTGGGAGAGAAGGAAGGATTAAAATATCTCAAGAAGCTAAGAGTGTCACTAGAATAGTTGTGGGGAAAAAATGATGATGTCCAATGAGAGAAGGGAGAAAACCTCATGTTCAAGAGAGTGGCTTGACGAGAAAGAATCAAGGTAGTAGAAAATAATTCTTGACACTAGATGCAAGATCGGATATAATTGTTGTTCACTTATTGTTGATAGAGGAAACACAAGGAATTTTGTGTCTTGTGAGGTGATTCAAAAGTTGAAATGCAATGCACCCTGCACCCAAATGCCTATAAAGCCTCTTGGTTGCAAAGGGGACACCATGTCATTGTTTTGGAGCGGTGCTTGGTAAATTTCCACCTTAAAATTACCATGACCAATTTTATGCGATGTTGTGCCAATGAACGCCTATAACTTCTTGTTGGGAAGGCCTTGACAATTTGATCAAAAAATTGTTCATAATAGGCTGAAGAATACCTTTTGTTAAAGAAGGGAAGACAAAAATTAGGTCATTTCCCATGAAAGAGGAAAAAGAGGACAACAACAACAACAACAACAATTGATATAACAATGGTAGTAAAGTCATTTTATGCACATCAAAAGAGTTTTTGAAGGAAGAGAAGATGACAAGATGTTTTTTTTTTCATTTTTTCAAAGATTGTTGATCCATAAATTTTGTTGATTTTTATATATGAGATAATATTGTATATTTGATATGTTATTACAATGATGAGTGTTCCATATATAGAAAACATATGGTGACCATCCATGAAAGGATGTGTCCTTTGGATAATCAATAACTATTTATTATTATCATTTACTTATTAAATATATTATGTAATAATCAATAATTATATTATTAATTATTAATCTAAGAGAATGTCTTCCCGATGTTGTCCAAACATCAACACTCCCTCTCAACAAGGGAGACATTATGCATCATGCCAAGCTTGTCTCTGAAGTAAACTTCCATATTCCTGAGAAATGGGTGAAACTATGAAGAGAGTCATTACTCAGATATCATAACCACATAAGATATCCAATGTGCTTCCCATGTTGTGACCGGTTAGGGTTATGCTCAACTCCTCTTCCTACGCATAAACACAAGGAGGATCTTTAGACTCTCGTCTTACTAGGCTCTCCCTTGAGGGAGTCAAGCTCAGTCCTACTTTGATACCATGTTGATTTTTCTATATGAGATAATATTGTATATTCGATATATTATTACAATGATGAGTGTTCCATATATAGAAAACATATGGTGACCATCCATGAAAGGATGAGTCCCTTGGATAATCAATAACTATTTATTATTATCATTTACTTATTATATATATTATTAAATAATCAATAATTATATTATTAATTATTAATCTAAGAGAATGTATTCCCGATGTTGTCCAAACATCAACAAATTTTACCAAGTATCCAACAAAAAATCTCGTCACACAGGAGCTTTGAATATGCTTTTTTATTGTTTCATTGTGCTTCTGCTATCTAATTGTGAAAAAATAGATAAGACAAATTTAAAACACACATTCAACCAAAACAAATTGACATGTAGATTTATCCTGGAGAAACCCAATTTGGAAATACTCAAATAATGTAATGGATTTGGCCACATTTTATCAAATATTTTAACATAAGGGAAATATCAATTACAAAGACTCTAATGCCTAGAGAAATATTGTGCACGTTATTTTGGATTTGTAATGTTCCCCAACTCAACCAAGGAACATTACGACGCGAAAATACACATAAATAAAATAAAAAATTTGTAGCGTACCAACTACGAAATATGCACAAATTTAACCATTCTGATACCAATAACTTAATGCATATACAACATCTTGAATTAAACATGAATGAAACTAATTAACTCATTACAATAGCATATAATTCATTCATAAACACAGAGTCGATGCACAACATCAAAACTCATAATTTAGCTCAAAAAACAAATAAACACTTATCTTTTTAAAACAATTGTGCAACCAATTGCATGGGATAGACGTTCCACCCAACCATAAACTTGTTGTTCCATATCTCAACAACAAGTCACCCCCTGTTTGGTGACAACGAATTACCAAGAACAGATTTGGATCCTATTATTCTGCATTGGTTACAACCAAATAGACCAAGTTAGAATATGGATAGGGATTGCATTTATTATTCAGTTTCTTGTAAATGTATATAAATACATGTAAGCCCGTAGAGGCAAAAAAAGGTTGATAGAGGCAAAAAAAGGTTGAGTGTGAGTGAGCTGATGTAATCTCCATGATCTGAATAATAAGACAATCGATCCCTATGCTTGGTGGACGTAGCCCAACGTTTGGGTGAACCACGTGAAATCCATGTGTTTATATTTGTGTGTGATTCATAATTAGCTATGTGAATTGTGTTTTCTGCATTGACAATTCTAACAAGTGGTATCAAAGCTGGTTAGAGCTATTTGGAGGAGCTTCAAATTATCAGAGGAACCACAGAAGTGAGGTGTGTATATTTAAACATCCTCGCAGGTCCCTCCTCGGAAAGGGTGCGGCGACATACTAGTGAAACTTCACGTGCATTTAAAAGCCTGGAATTTTTGCGATCCAACTATACAATACAGTGTGTAGACTCTCTGAGATCGCCGCACTCCAAGTATATCGGGAGGTGCGGATTCCCCGCACTCCAGTATTGCGTAAGGTGCGGCGGCTCCCTAAAATCCAATATTCACGATTGAAGAATTAAATTCGCATGGTTTATTTTTGAAAAGTTAAGGTATGGTGAAATATTTTGGGTTTTTCAAAATTGAATTTCTTTTTTAAAAGGTGAAAGTCAAGTCACGTGGAGGATGAATGTGAATGTGAATGTGAATTAAAGTAAAGTGAATTTTTATTAAAAAGGATTATTATATTTGGATCTAAGGTGGATGATTAGGTATGAAGTGGATATAAAAGGTTCTATGAAATACAATTTTTTATTATTTTAAACCTTTTGGGTTATTACTTAACCTTTTTTTATTAAGGATCCACATTTAACCTTATTTATAATTTCCTCCACATTTAAAAGGATTTTTTATAAGCAGTGATTTGGTCCTTAGGTTTTATAAGCAGTGGATATTGGGAGATTTTTTGTGCTAACAGCTAAGATGCAAAGTTCGAAGTTTGAAGTTGAAAAGTTCAACGGTAAAAACAACTTTGAGTTGTGGAAGCTCAAGATGCGGGATTTACAGGTGCAACAAGGGTTGCAAAAAGCATTGGCAGGCAATTCAAAGAAACCAACAACCATGACGAAATGGGAATGGGAAGATCTGGATGTGAAAACTCTTAGTACCATTCGTTTATGTCTAGAGGATGAGGTTCTGTTTAATATCATAGGAGAGGATACAACATCGTGCTTATAGAGCAAGTGGGAAAGTCTATATATGACGAAGTCCTTGACAAGCAGAATCTACTTGAAGAGACAGTTGTACAGTTTGCGGATGAAGGAAGGTACAAAAGTTGTTGACCATTTAAATACCTTCAATACCCTTATAGTTCAATTGACTAGTATGGAAGTTAAATTCGAAGATGAGGACAAGGCTATTACACTATTGTGTTCATTGCGTGAGTCTTGGGATAATCTAGTCACCTCTATTAGCTTTAGCTTAGCAGATGTTTTAGATTATGACTTTGTTGTGGGAGATTTTTTGGCTGAGGAGATGAGGAGAAAATCTAGTAAAGAAACCTCAACTTCAGAGGCGATGTTAATCAGAGGTTGAACCACATAGAATAATGAGAGAAGTTCTTTCCGATCTAAATCAAGACACAGAAAGGGTAAAGCAAAATGCTGGCACTGTGGAAAAACAGGACATCTCAAGAAATATTGTTGGAAGAGAAAGGAATCTAAGGAAAACTCTGCGAAGGAAGCAAATTTGGCTGTAACAAATTCAGGTATGATTGATCAAGTTTTATCCTTTTCTAGTAATTTACAATATCAAGAAGAATAGAAGCTAGATTCGGGTGCCTCCCACCACATGTGCTCACATAGAAATTGGTTCATTTCTTACCAATCTGTTGATGAGGGTGTAGTGTTTATGGGAAATGGCATTCCCTGCAAAACTGTTGGGGTTGGGAGTATTAGAATCAGGATTTTCGATGGTATTGTTAGGGAATTAACGGATGTTAGATATGTACCTGAGCTTAAATCAAATTTGATTTCATTAGGAGTGTTGGATTCTTGTGGATATAAGTATACGGGTCAAGGTGGAGCACTCATGTTGTCGAAAGGTAATTTAGTAGTGATGAAGGCAACAAAGGTTGATAACCTTTATAAGTTGGAAGGGAGTACTGAAGTGACAGATGTATCTTCTTGTTTATGGCAGAAGCATCAAGGTCATAAGAGCAAGAAATAATTGCAGGTACTGGTAAACTGTAAATCATTTCCAGGCTTAAAAACTTTGTTTCATAATTCGTCCTTGTTTTATATCTCTGCAAGTTATGATGGTGTTATAAAGGGATGTTGTGTTTGGGATCCTACTTCTCACAAGGTCATCATTGACAGAGACATAGTATGTATGGAACAACCAAAAGCGTTGATTCAAGATCACAACGGTAAATTTGTTTGTATGCTAGATAATTCATTGTATGGCCTATTGGTACCCAAGCAAATATACAAGAGGTTTGAATCCTTCATAGTGAGTTAGAATTTTTCAAAGGGTAGGAATGACTATACAGTTTATAGTACATTCATAGTCTTGATGTTATTTGTTGATGATATGCTCGATGCAAGCCGAAGCATGGATAAAATCAGTAAGAAAATGACTCAAGTGGACAGGACAATTCAGATGAGGGATCAAGGAGAAGAAAAACAAATTAAGGGCATGGAAGTACACAGAGATGGTAATGGTAAGTTGTGGTTGGAGTTCAGTATGAACATTGTAAAACCAGTTTTTATCCCTCTTTCTTTCCATTATAAGTTTTCTTCAAGTATAGGGCATGTCTATAAAGAAGAAAAGGTTGTGTCTCGTGTAAGTTCAGTAGGAGGTATGTTGTATGTGATGAAATGGTTAAGACCAGATGTTTCACATGCTAATGATGTTGTCAGATATGTGACAGATTCAGGTGTTGCATTGAAATGGGTGCTTCAGTGTTTGAGAAGCACAAATAATGGTTACACTGGGATGGTCTGTGATAATTGTAGTGTATATTTTACAAGTGTTTTGGATAGAAGGATATCTATCACTAAATATGTCTCACAACAAAGTTGTGGAAGAGATGTTGGAGGTGGAGTGACCCAGGAAATCCAAACTCGTGTAAGTCACACAGGTGATATCATGAAACCAGTTTTATTAAAGAAGCTGCAGTGGTGCTTGGCTTCTCTTGGCTTACAGAAAAGGTGATGAACAAAAGGAAGGAGCAAGGTATCAGGTTAATTGTTGTCAAGGTGGAGATTGTTGGGATTTGGTGACAATGAATTACCAGGAACAGATTTTGATCCTATTATTTTGCGTTGGTTACAACCAAATAGACCAAGTTAGAATATGGATAGGGATTTGTTAGCGATATTTCTTGTAAGGGGGGGGTTAGAACGCAAAAGATTGGGTTAAAAACCCACTTGTCCAAAGTTTTGGGTGATAATGCGCCCGCGGTAAGCAATGTGCAAGTTCGAGCGGCCGCGATTCGTGCGCCCGGATCAACGGCGCGTATTGAATTCCGGACCCCCCCTGCCTTTCTATCTTTAAGCGGGGGGGAGGGGTCCGAAATCGCGGGCGCACCTCTCCGACGGTCCAGATCAGCGCGCCCGGATCAACGGCGATAAAGACCATTTCGGACCCCCCCTGCCTTTCTACCTTTAAGCGGAGGGGGGGGGTCTGAAATCGAGCAAGCAGCTTCTGACGGCTGAGATTACAGCGCCCGGATCAACGGCGCTTGGACAACCCCGTCCTTCCAAGTCACTTTGTTTTTATCCAGCATGGGCCCTTCTCCCGTCTTGTCATCTTCCAGACCCACCTTTCTCCTGTCGCCATGTGTCACCCATCCGCCTCCACTCTTTGGTCCGCGTGGTCCACCCTCCTTCTCATTATCCACTTGTTGTTTGACATGTGTCCCGCTCCTTTCCACATCAGCCTCTCACCAAAAAGTGAGTTTATTACCCCTCATCTTCCCCCCTTTCGCCTGATGTCTTCCGCCATGAACCGTCCTCTGTCACCCTTCCCACACCTCGCCACTTCTTCCACGCCCTCATAATCCGATGTCATCACTCCTATCATGTGCCCCATTCTCCGCGTTGGCCTCCATGCCTACCCATCAAACCATTCAGTTATTCCAGGTGGCAGCGCGAGGAGCCTTCCATATCCCAAAGTGTTGAGCTGGCCAGGTCGTTCTCAATCCCCATGAAGCAGTTATTGAAGCGGTTGGTGGTGGTTAGACATCGTCTCCGCCATAATGGGAGAGTCCGACAATGAATTAAAGGCACGTCGATTCACCGCTGGAACTGTCAAAGAATTAGATTGCGTCTGACATAAGTTGCACGATCTTTCAGATGTTGGCTGTCAGAAGCCATGCAGACGCAAAGCTTTCAATGCAGTATCTTGGTTTCGATGTTGTTGTTGTTTTGAGTATATGAAGGCGTTTTCGCCATTTTTGTATCTATCGATGGTAGAGCTCAGCTCTCGAGTGTAAAGTTTCAGCAACCATTCTAGTTCTCTGGGTGGTGCCTCTGTGTTTGAGATTTCTTGGTTTATAACAAACAGTTTCCCTTTTTCCATCTTTGTTTTCGTCTTATATCAGAGATTTCATGATCGAAGGATTCGCATGGATTGTTACAGTGATGTTATGATAAAGGATTTGTTGTGACGTTATTGTATTCTCTGGTCTTTTGTGTTTGAATGTAAGAGGATCTTGCGTTCGGATACTTTCTCTTTCAGTCTGTTACAAACCTGATGTTTATGATAGACCTTTGCACTTTTCTCATGCAAGTCTTCCCCCTACTCACCCTTAATACAACTCATTGTTTGAAGTTTATCAAGACCTCACTCGTCATGCATACCTAGCCTAGTTTCAGAGTTGAGACGAGATTGTTCCGAGTGTGTTTCCATTTGATCACCCCTTTTAAACAAATCGTGACATTAAACTGATGGGTGTCAGGCTCTGCTCCTGCAAGCAATCCAGGAGTGACTTCGGACGCTAACATTTCTGGCGTCGTTGCAGGGGACGAAGTTGGATATTTTCCCCGGGATTGAACGACAAAGACCAACTGATTCTGAAGGTGCATCAGATATCAGAACTTGAAGATTGCTACTGTGCACCTGGCGACTCCATTGTGATGACTCCGCTAGGGAGAACCTGCTCTATCAACTGTGGCTTCGAGAGGCAGACACATGAGGTCTAATCCACACTTGCCTTTAGCTACACCAGAGGCTGACTCGGAAGCGGTGCGCAGAAAGGGAAAGAGCTCTGCGAAAGAAGTTTCCATCGCTGAAACAGGTAACACGTCGTCCCCTTCTGTGAGAACTCCATTTTCTTATTCTCAGCTTCCTAGTCATCCTTCCTCTGAGGTTTCCCGTTTTCTGAATTTCGGGAGTGTTCCTATTGAGTTTTCTCCTCCTGGTCTGGTACCAGAAAGAGAGATCCTTGTCACTCCCCCCTCCCTGGAGGTCGTGCCTCAACGCAGACCTCAAGCTTCTGAAGGTTTCACCACATGTCCTTTTGTTGCTTCTATTGTGCAGAGAGAAGCATTTGCACACTCAGGTCCCTTCGCTCCCTCTCTGTTTTCTCCGTTGTCTCCTCCAAGAACCTCTTTTCCGACATCTCTCGTCCATACTCCTTCTCCTCCGAGTTCTCCTCTGCCTAATATTCATATGGCAGGCGCTAATCCCCCTCTGAATAGAATGGACGGCATAGTTGCTGCTAGATATTCTCCTTTAATCCTACCACATCCTATGAATCCTGTCCCTACTGGAGACTACTTGAAGTACATGCCCAAGTTCAGTGGGGAGGGAGACATAACTGTTGAGGAGCACTTGGCTGCTTTTTACAGTTATGCAGACAACCTAAACATTGAAAATGAATATGTCTGGATGAGAGTCTTTGTCTAGAGCCTGGAGGGTGAGGTCAGGAAATGGTTTAGAGGACTAGCCCCCGGATCTATTGTTGGAATTGAGGCTCTGGATAGTGTTTTCCTGAGACAGTGGGGAGACAGGAAGGATTATATGTATTACATGACAGAGTTTGGGGCTCTAAAGAAAATGGATGGAGAGTCTGTCTCTGACTTCTCCAAAAGATTCAATAAAATGTATAACAAGATTCCTGCAGAGATTAAACCCTCAGAGGCCTCTGCTCAAATTTCCTATGCTGGCGCATTTGACCCTGATTTCTGTCTCTT
>ML787855.1:16417-50201 GCA_009831015.1 Picea engelmannii | reverse complement strand
GTTATGTTTGGAGTCATAAACTAAGATTTTAAAAGTAAGCATTTAAGGGTTGATTTAATGATTTTGTTTGCAGTAATGATGATTTCAATTACCACTTTAAAAAGAATGTCATTTTAATACCCCAAATTTAAAATGGGTGTTATCCGTAGCAATACATTTCAATTTGATGGTTGATTTTGAGGTTTTGGTTTTAATGGTACCGATTGCTCAAAATGCAATTTCAAAATATCTATAAATTTAACGTTTTGAAAAAAAATAAAAAAAAATCTGTAACATCTATTTTTTTTAGGTGTCGATTTGAGGGGGTTTTTGAGCTACTGTCTGAGTTTTGAAGGACATGTTTGAAAAATGTTGTAATTTTGACCCCATTTAAAAAAATGGTGCTACTGGTAGCACTAATTTTTTATTTGGGGTTTGATTTTGATGTTTTTTATGCAAAAATATGGGTTTTGGGAGCTAAAATTCTCGTTTTGAGGTCACAATTCTCATTAAGTTGGTAACTATGTTGACTGTGGTAGGTCCATTGAACCTTACCACTGAGCATATTGACTTTCTGGTCTAGGATGCGTACCATTTCCACCCGAAAATCCCCTTCGTTTTCCACCTGGATCATAGTCCAATCAATTATGTGGTTAGGGTCAGACACATATTTCTTTAATAATGACACATGGAATACATTATGCACTCTCATGGATGCAGACAATGCTAGCATGTATGCAATTGGTCCTATATTCTTTAAGATTTCAAAAGGCCCACAATATCTTGTTGCTAACTTTGGGCAACAACTCAATCTTAGCGAACTTCTTTTCGTTTTCACTTTTAGAAAAACATGTTCACCCACTTTAAAATCCATGAAAATTTTGTTCTTGTGTGCATAACTTTTTTTCTTGTCTTGGGCATCCTTTAAATTCTACCTAATATTTGTCACCTACTCTTCCATTTCTTTTAATAAATCTGGCCCAATAACAACTCTGTCTGTTGGGTTATCCCAATTCATTGGTGTGTTACACTTCCTACCATACAATGTTTTAAATTGGTTCATTTTTAATAAGGCTATATACCCATTATTGTAAGAAAACTCTACTAAGTGGATATAATCCTCCCACTTTGATGGTTGGTCCATCACATACATTATGAGCACGTCTTCAATTATTTTGTTGGTCTCTATTTGTCCATGTGACTCTGGGTGATACGTTGTACTGAGATTTAACTTTGACCCAAAGCCTTTGAATATAATAAACCTTTCCAAAAAATCAATGTAAACTTGGGATCTCTATTTGAAACAATTGCCTTAGGCACCCCATGTATCTTGTCAAAAAATTTCATGTAGATCTATGCAATATTTGTTGCCTTATGTGTAGTCTTTACTGGAATAAAATTTGTAGCCTTCGTCAATTTATCCACCACCACCATGATGGAATCATGTTGTTTTATTGTTCTGGGCAGGTTTGTAATAAAACCAATTGTAACCACTTCCCATTTCCACTCAGGAATGCGTAATGGTTGTAACAATTCAGCTGGATGTCTTTTGTCTTCACCTTTTCTCACTCTAGACACCTAGCAATATAATTAGCCATGTCTTTCTTCATTCCAGCCCAAAAGTATTGGCTTCTTGTAGCTGCAATTTTTTTCGGATATCCTTGGTGCCCAGCATATGGCACATTGTGCATTTCCCTCAACATTGCATTTTTTCAGCTCACCAGCATATGGCACATTGTGCATTTCCCTCAACATTGCATTTTTTCAGCTCACCAGAATTTGGCACATATATCTTTCCTCTATACATGAGTAGTCCATCATCTTTCTACTCATAATAATTAAATTTTTGTTGTAAATTGCCTTGTTGTAATGTTTCTTTTATTTGTATAGATTGTTGATCTAAATTTGCATCTTCTAAAATTTTGTCTTTTAAATATGTGTTGTACATGCTGATGGCTGAAATATGCATTTCATAAGCTCTCTTGTTGAGTGCATCAACAACCTGATTTTCCTTTCCTTTGATATGCTTAATTTCAAAGTCATGTTCACTTAGAAATTCCAACCATCTAGTTTGTCTAGCATTTAATGTTGGTTGACCAAACAAATTTTTCACACCACAATGGTCTATCCTTAGCTCAAACCTTCTCCCTATTATGTAAGAAGATTTGTACCAATGGTTAGTAATGCGTTTTGGTTTATGTAATACACTTGTAACTTTCAAGTGGTTGATGAATGATGTGCTACATCCTTTTATTGACTCATTTGTAATAGTATACGTGTATGACATACCAATCTTCAACAATAGTTGGCAAGAACACATCTCACATGTGACATAGCTACTAGAGGCATTAAATAAAAATCCATTAATCGCAAATCTAAAGAAATATGAGTTTGGGAAAGAGTCCCCAATCTATCTGAGATGTATGATCAATGGAGGAGAATTGAGGGTAGATATGGACAAGATTGCAACCATCAACTAATGGCATATTCTCACTAGCTTAATAAAGGTCAAGAGTTTCATGGGAGCAACTCAATACTTGAGGAAGTTCATAGCAAACTTTTCAATAATAGCAACACCATTTCGCACCATGTTTGTCAAGGGAAAGAATTTCCATTTGGGCAGGTGACAACAATGAGCATTTGAAGACCTAAAGAGGAAGATTAGTAATGCTTTGTTATGTACTAAATGTTTAAGATATACACCATGTACAACAATGTGAGCGTGGAGCACAACTCCAATATAGATAATAGAGATGAATTACACAATAATGCCTTAAAGAATATAAGAACCTCCTCCAAATATCCAATTACATTCATACATCACAACTCACATGTCCTCAATAATTAATACATGATATATATATATATTCACACACTACACATGAGGCCTCTTTACTATTAGGCCGACCCTATTATTATATTACATGTACATTTCGCCCTATATATCCTCCCCCCCTCCCCTTGGGTTGATATCATATACATTTAACCCCATATATACTCCCTTTGGATCATAACATAGTACCCTTCTTCAAAAAGCTTTGTCTTCAAAGCTTTGCAATTAAAGGTTTCACATGTGATGAAACCAAGCAATATGATTTTCTTATGTGTTTATTTTCTTCATTCCATTGATGATGATCCATCCATCCACAATCAATTATTTTCAGTCTTAATCCTGGGTGGCTAGTCGTTGCATAATTTTCTTTCTTTTGATTCCATGTATTGTAGTTGTAACTTCTCCAATTTGTAGTGTTTGTTGGTCTCCGATAATATCTTGTTGAAGGCTAGTTTCGTGATGCCTTGTTCCATGAATATTGACAAGTGTTTCATCCTCTTCCTTGATAATGTTGATATCGACCTTTTTGTCTTCCTTGAAATATTTCATGGTAATGAGGGTGTCTATATGGTTTCACATTTGATGATTTTCCTTCACTCTGCACATGCATTTCATCTATCTTCTTTTCAGAGACAATGACATCCTCTATCCTCTTTTATTGGTCTTTGATTACTCTAGCCTTGGAGATAATACTGTGATATTTGGCATATACATCCTCTAGATGAAGTTCAACTTCTTCAAGTATCTTTTGGTGACCTTCTTGTATCTTGTCTTATTTCTCCTTTTGAAGCTGCAATGTCACCCCATTTATCAAATTATGTCGTCCTTCTTCAATTTTGGATTGCATTTCTGATTTTAACTCATCGGTATTTAGGGATTCCTCAACCTTCTTGCAAATATTATCTTCAATTCTTTTGGTAGATTCTTCATCCAAGATCCTTGTTTCTTCTTGATTTTGATAATTCTTTTTTTTTTCTTTCAATCTCTTAACCTCATCCAATAGTTTTTTCTTATGGTTTCATAATCTACATATTTCTTCATCTTTCTTTTTTAAGTCTTCCCTCGACTCATTATTTTCCAATTTTCCTTTGCCAGTATTTCCTTGTTTTAATTTTTGAACTTCCTTAACAAGTGCTTCATTAAGGTCTTGTACCTTAGATATCTCATCACCCTTCTTCTTGATCTCTTATTTTGCTTCTTTTAAATCATCTTGAATTCTATACATTTCCTCCATTTTTGTATAACTTCGATGTGATTATATGTCTATTATTAACACTCTTCCACCACACCCAAGCTTCACCATCAAACTTAAGACTTTCCCTTGAAGGATTCATACCATATTCCTTTACCATCCTCAACTATTCCATAAGATTGATTCCATCTTTATCTTCATCTCCATAAAAATGGGGTATTGCCATTGATTCTTAATTGAGGTCTAACCCAAAACATCAACTTACAACTTTCAATATATTAGGAATAATAATCTCAAATAGTTATAATCATTTTTCAATATAATATTATATGTTTTCTCTTTCCAATGGCTTTTGAATCAACTCAATCAGACTTCTCAATCAAAAGTTATGATAGTTTAAGTTAACATACCTTTGAAACCCTTGTTTAGAGTCTGTCCTTCTGGTCGACCTTCCTTTTGATGTATTTCTGAAATTTCAGCCTTTCCTATTCTAAAATTTCAAACTATAGTACTTTGATATGTTTTCTCTACAATGCCATGGGTCTTACCAAAATTTGATGTGCCAAGTGAAAGTTATGATAACTTTCCTAAACCTTGCTGATTTTTTTCCTTTTCTAGAGAGTGAACTTGTACAAAATGTCGCATGTCCAATATTTAATATCTAATTCTGAAATTTGGACCACCGGTATTAGGAGATGTCTCCTCACTCTCCATAAAATTTTACTGTCTAAAACCCCCTGGAAAAAAAGTTATAGCAAAAATCCCAAGATAACTCGTTTAAAACTAAATTCATGATGAGTAAAAAACCATGTCTTCTATAGACTATATCTCCGAAATTATAATGAACCAAAACCTGAAATTTTTACCACGTGTACCTTGAGATGTATTATAAATAACCTCCAAATTTGTTTGTCCGAAGAGGCCCAGAAAATAAGTTATAGTGAAAATTCCAAGATGACTTGCTTGAAGAAGCAAAACCCTAAGATCAATGCTCTAATACCAAATGTTATGAACCAAATACTTGAGATATCATAATAAACCAGAAGTACACACCATGTACAACAATGTGAGTGTGGAGCACAACTCCAATATAGATAACAGAGATGAGTTACTCAATAACTCCTTAAAGAATAGGAGAACCTCCTCCAAATATTCAAATACATTCATACATCACAATTCACATGTCCTCAATAATGAATACAGTATCTCTATATATACATATTCACACACTACACATGAGGCCCTTTTACTATTAGGTTGACCCTATTACCTATACATTTACACATTACATGTACATTTAACCTCGTATGTTCCCCCCCTTGGGGTCATATCATATGCATTTAACCCCATATATCTATATCAGAGTTGTGCTCCATGCTCATATTGTTGTACATGGTGTGTACTTCTGCTTTATTCTGATATCTTAAGCATTTGGTACATAACATTTGGTATCAAAGCTTAAGATATCAGAATAAAACAGAAGTACACACCATGTACAACAATGTGAGCATGGAGCAAAACTCCAATATAGCTAACAAAGATGAGTTAAACAATAACTCATTAAAGAATAGGAAAACCTCCTCCAAATATCCAAATACATTCATACATCACAATTCACATGTCATCAATAATGAATGCATGATCTCTATACATACGTATTCACACACTACACATGAGGCCCCCTTACTATTAGGTGAAATTTGTCGATAATGGGCCCATATACCTCCACATTTCCCAACAATGCAGAAGTATCAGGAGACTACACACACTCCATTTTGTGAGTTTTTCAAATCTATGGGACCTTATGTGAACAATTGTTGGTCACTGTAGATTCTTTCTAGGTCTAGGAAGAACAGAAGGGTGGAGACTGCAGAGGATTTGATAGAGGAGGATACCAAGGAGGCTAGAGAGGAGGATATGGATGAGGAAGAGGAAGAGGATACAGTGGTGGTGAAGGAAGACCACCTACCTACTTAAATTATGGCAAAGTAGGCCACTTGTCTCAATTTTGTATTAAGTCACACTCACTCTGTGTGTATTTCCATATAACAAATCATGTCACAGATGATTCCCGAGACTTATTGGAAAAATGGGAAGAGAAGAAGGGGAACTACAATATGGTGACTACGGAGTTGCGTGAAGGTCATAATACAAAAGAAGAAGTCGATGTATGGGTGGTAACTCGAGGAGGCATTCACACAGGAATCAACTTGGAATGAGGAGAAAGTTCAGGTCAGAATATAGTAGGGAAGATCAGAAAAGCAGTGCAAGCACCTCCCAAGTTCGATGTCGCGCAACAAAAGCAGTTCATGTGTGACACACAGAGGGCCCTGGAAGAGGATAGAGCATGTGAATAGTTGCAGCGCATGGTGCAGAGGACATTGGAAGCAGCATGGGTGCGTGAAGAGTCATAGTGCATGGCGCAGAGGGTGTTAGAAGAAGCTCGTGTGTGAAAGGAAGTACAATGTGCAACATAGAAGTCAGTGGAAGAGGAACACATGCCCGAAGAGATGTGACACACGCCATGAGAGGAAACATGGCGCAACACTACCAGCAAGGCAAAACTAGAAAACCAAGTAAGTGACTACTTGCGTTGTTTCTTTAAGATGTTAATTGATCCTAAAGCTTCAAATAAATTGTAATGTCCCCACATTGGGACATCATCACAATGCAGAGGTTTATGAGGACCAGAGTAGCCAGATGGGTGTTATAACGAGTACAGGGGTTATTGAGAGGTATTGTGGGGTCCAGTTGGCATTAATCATCATATCTCATCATTATGAGCCATTCCGCACATGTTGGTTTTGGTTACGTTGCATTCCGATGATTTCCATGATTTTGACTATTTTGAGCTATAAGTTAATGAAATTCACTGAAGAGGTCATTTTGGGCACATTACTTGGAGGAACCTCTCAATGTAATAGCTCATTGGAATCGGGGGGAGCAACACTACAAGATGGGATGGCTAGAAGTGACTTTAAGTGGCAAGGGAAGCCACAAGGAGAGATAAGGAGCTTTTCAGAGGTAAAAAGGTTAATTAATTAATTAAAGTGGTTTAATTAATTAATTAAATATTAATAAAATGAAAGTCACTTTAGAGGGACAAGGTGAGCCAAAAAGTATAAAAGGAAGGCAAGGGCCTCTACTCTATTCATTCATGTATGATTATCATTTGATATCTGGCTTCTAGCTAGTGAGCCCAACATTGGGGGTTTTGAGAGTTTTGACTTAACAAACCCTACAGGACTATTCGGTGGTGAAAGATTCCACCTAGCTTGTCCCAAGCTTGGTCTCGGAGATGCAATACTCTCCCATGCCATTCTAGTCAAATCTACATCACTGCAGGAGGGTTCTACACCAGCTACAGGCACAGGAAGAGAAGGGGGACGTCCCATCTAGGGTTTCCAGCAAGGGGGGCGCACCATTCTTGGAGAGAGATTCGTTCTAGCTGAGGAGAAGTGATTTTGGGAATTCCAGGTGTGGGGTTTTCCTTGCAGGTGTCCTAGCATCATTCTTGGTGGTTTTCGGAGGCATTTCAGTGGCAGGTTTATTTGTATTGACAGTTGGACGATTTCCCAAGAGGAGGGCGCACCATTATTTGGAGGGTAGCTAGATCTAAGGATCTAGCAAGTATTTTGATGATTTGAGCACTTGTGTATTCATTATCGTGCCACGATCTATCATTCTAGTGGATTGGTGGAGCTATTGGAGGTCTCTAGGAGGGAGGCCGAATTATTAGGGTTTCAGTCATCTAGTGGGGTGCACCATTTAGTGGAGGAGTTCAGATCTACAGGGTTTGAGAGGGATCTTGGATATTCGGGCACTTGGGTTGTTCTTGCCATCACCCGATCTACTGTTGGGCATCTTTCTTGAGGTGATTGGACATCTTTGGCACCGGGGCCGAATTGTTGAGGAGCTTCATCTATCCAGCAGGACATGGCATTGGTCTTCATCTCTTATCCAACCTTTGGAGGCTTATCTTGTATTATCGGGAGATTTTTGTAGCAGCTCTATTGTCTATCTTCTTAGCCATCTACTGAGCATTCCAGATCGGCATCTTCATTGTAGCAGGTTTCTCTATTTCATGAATAAAAGAAGATTTGAGATATATTGGCTTGTCTATCATATTGCATATGGTTGAGGTATGTTCCGTGATTGCATCTTCTTGTTTATTACTGCCAACATATATTAAAAGTCATCAGTAAAACCTAAGGACGAAATCAACAGGCCAACTCGCAAGTAAACACATATAAACAAGTACATCAACC
This sequence comes from Picea engelmannii, assembly GCA_009831015.1. Lineage (NCBI taxonomy): Eukaryota > Viridiplantae > Streptophyta > Pinopsida > Pinales > Pinaceae > Picea > Picea engelmannii. The sequence goes on along the minus strand of ML787855.1, from coordinate 41,929 downwards.
AAGTGTTTGACGAAATGCCACAACCAGAAAAGTTTTAAAAGACACCAAAACCGTGATGATCCTGGCATAATGGTTTGGGATCACTACAATGGTATCAGAGCTTAAATCCTGCAAACCTGAGGGGTATTTCATAGGGATAAATGGATAGTTGGAAAGAAATGGATAAGATAACCTTTGAGATGACATGCTTGGAGATCATATATTCTGGCCTTAGCGAGGAAAATAGGGCTCTCATAACCTTTCCTCAGTATGTAGCCTTTAGAAAGCTCAGTTGGAGTAAATGGGATATTTTACATGGGATCACCTTAGCAGACAAAAAGAGAAAAGAAACATCTAGATGGATGGAAGAACAGAGAAACCCCACACCCAGTAGGAGCACGCAACCTTGCTACAGTTGCAAGGGGTCATGGGAACCTGATCATAGGTGTAGGGGTAAGGATCCAAAGCACACTATTGAGGCACACTGTGACAAGGAGGATGAGGTGTGTGTGGATGGAGCGATAGATGTTGATTCAGAGCAGTCGGATGATGACAGTGACTCTTGCACAGAGGCTAGTGATAGTGACTCTACCTCAGAGGATAGTGATGATGACTCTTGCACAGAGGCTATTGATGCTTCCACGCTTGAGGAGGAGGATGACCCTTGTGTAGTGGATAGGCAGCTGGATGGACAGGACGATAACACCAGTGTATCAGCAGACATATCACATACCATTGATGTCTTTACATCTCAACAGAGTGGTGACACTAGTGAGGAGTCATAGGTGTTAGCACCTAGAGATGATGAGCTTCCTATGGGGGTCGTGACACATCTATCACCTGTTCAGACACCCATGATAGCCACGCCACATGAGGAGATCAGTGGCACATCAGGTATGATGGATGAGCCTAGTGTGAGGGATGCACACCATGTATAGGTAGACCCACATATCCAGGAGGAGGTACAAGACGTACAGGCAGTTGACCTCACACATATAGGTCAGCCAGAGGAGATGGAGTCACAGCTATTGGAGACTCCATTAGTTGAGCAGATTGCAGAGGCTGACATGTTGATGGAGCACTTACTTCCAGGATCGGCTTGCATTGATGAGGATGCACTCTTTAGTATTCAGGATGACCATATCATGTGTCTAGACACAACTATATGGGATCCAGGCGCAGAGGATAGTAGCAGGTTGAGTGCACAGGAGGATACGACTGCTCATACAGGGTACAGTGTGATTCAGGGGGAGATAGCATCTAGTGATGGGGTGCAGTGGCATACAGGAGTACCCAAAAACACAGTAGACAGTGGAAAGTTCAACACATCATCTTATCCAGAGGGTGTTTTTGGGGATTCCAGAGTTTACACTAGCAGTGAGGGGTCTGAGATGGCACCTCAACATGACCATGATCAGGAGTCACACCACTTAGCACCACAGTTGAGATTTAGTGAGGCTATGATCATGGCAGCCACTAGACGTATTAATGACATGCATGTAGTGATGGCATATTACTGTTGGAGAGCATCAGTGGCACAGGGTAGCTCAGATGGAGGATTTTCCATGGATGATTTTCACACTCTCAGGAAGAGAGTGTCTATGATGAGGACCGATTACCAGCAGTTGTTGACTAACAGGGACTACCTATTGAGGATTGGTGAGATGTATCATGAGGCTCTGAGGGAGCAGGAGTTAGAGATGGACCGACTCACTCGGGAGTTGGAGGGCACTCGAGGATTCTTGAGAGGCATACAAACAACCCTTCAAGAATCAGAGTCTAGATCAGATGAGTCTCTTGAGGAGATTCATCAGAGATCCACTTAATTTGTCTTAGTAGACACTCAGATATATCATTCAGTCACGTTGTTAGGAGATGTTGATGATCTAGCAGAGGAGCACCAGATGATGGATGACACTTCCACTTGTCTTCCGAGAGCGGTTGGCCTCCATGTAGAGGTTGATCCAGCAGTACGCCCAGGATCTATGAGACATAATGAGTCTACGGGAGACAACATGGGTATGCCAGAGCATACAGTGAAGAGTGATAGCTCACAGAGACATGTCGAGATGTATGGTGGGATTCAAAGGGGTATAGTGCCTTGCAGGGAGGAGACACACCTAGGGGAGCATGCAGATGTCACTCATTGGCAGCAACACATAGTTGTGGGGGATCACCTTCACCATTTCAACAGTTGCATGGGAGATGAGAGATGGAGGTTGGTTGACCAGCAGTCAGAGGGGTTACTTTCGGTTGTACTGGATGGTTGGGATTCAGTGATGACCACAGGAGAGCATCTATCATGGATATCGATGGAAGAGCTTCTGGTCGAATCCTTGGGATTGACCAAAGCATGTGACGCCTTCCAGTTCTACAGTCCATTGCAGATATGTTTGTTATCCTTTTTCGACACATTTATCATTGACAACAGCGTGAGGAGGATAAAACATGAGCACATAAGGTTTCTGACTCTGATCAGTCTCACACAGGAGAAATTAGACGAGATTGGAAGTGATAAACTTCCAAGTTTGCCATGGGATCCGAGAGTTCATTGGGTGAGCCGGATGTTTCAATACATGATGACCCAGGTTACACCCGAGAGCCACACACTCCACCAGGGGTCGGTTTGGAGTGGGCCTGCAGGGATTTCTCCGATAGAGCAAGCCAAATTTTCACTCTTGATCATCATGATCGGACGTGGAGATGGGTGGATAGGTACTTCTTCTACAGATATGTCTTTACAGATACAGTTTATGGACAACAGGTACGGTGGTCACAGGTATTTCAGCTTGAGGATCCAGGAGAGAAGGATCCAGTATGTATGCAAGGGACAAAAAATCGTGGTCAAAGTAGTGTAGGGCCAACATGGTGATCTTCGACAGAGGTTAGCATGGGACCCAGGGATTGCAGGGTTGAGCATTTCACCAACTGACAGGGGCGAGTGGACCTTTGCAAGGGAAACTTATTCTGACTTTCCATTTAGCTTCAGTGTTGAGGGGAGCACAACGCTTGAGGGTGTCTCACGGAGGTCTTGTAGTACCTCATGCTGGCATCAGCATGTGCAGTTGATGGAGGCCATGTGGATCTTGGTAGAGATTTGGAGGATGGAATCATTTCGATATGCGGCCATGTGTCATGTGCAGGAGGTTCACAGGGTTGATATCTTTCAGGACTATGCTTCGCAGAGTATTGCAGTCCACTTCCTGATATGGGATCCAGGGGGTGGAGTGTATTATTGTTCGTCTTTGGATGGGTTCTACTATGTAACCCACAGGTGTACATAGGATCCTGGTATTTTACTTGGAGGGATTTGGGTATTTCTTGAGGACAAGCAATTTTCTAGCAGGGAGGACTGTAATGTCCCCACTTTGGGACATCATCACAATGCAGAGGTTTATGAGGACCAGAGTAGCCAGATGGGTGTTATAGCGAGTACAGGGGTTATTGAGAGGCATTGTGGGGTCCAACTGGCATTTCTCATCATATCTCATCATTATGAGCCATTCCGCACAGAATGGCTTTGGTTCCGTTGCATTCCGATGATTTCCATGATTTTGACTATTTTGAGCTATAAGTTAATGAAATTCACTGAAGAGGTCATTTTGGGCACATTACTTGGAGGAACCTCTCAGTGTAATAGCTCATTGGAATCGGGAGGAGCAACACTACAGGATGGGATGGCTAGAAGTGACTTTCAGTGGCCAGGGAAGCCACAAGGAGAGATAAGGAGCTTTTCAGAGGTAAAAAGGTTAATTAATTAATTAAATATTAATAAAAAGAAAGTCACTTTAGAGGGACAAGGTGAGCCAAAAAGCATAAAAGGAAGGCAAGGGCCTCTACTCTATTCATTCATGTATGATTATCATTTGATATCTGGCTTCTAGCTAGTGAGCCCAACATTGGGGGTTTTGAGGGTTTTGACTTATCAAACCCTAGAGGACGATTCAGTGGTGAAAGATTCCACCTAGCTTATCCCAAGCTTGGTCTCAGAGATGAAATACTCTCCCACACTATTCTAGTCAGATCTACATCAGTGCAGGAGGGTTCTACACCAACTACAGGCACAGGAAGAGAAGGGGGACGTCCCATCTAGGGTTTCCAGCAAGGGAGGTGCACCATTCTTGGAGAGAGATTCGTTCTAGCTGAGGAGAAGCGATTTTGGGAATTCCAAGTGTTGGGTTTTCCTTGCAGGTGTCCTATCATCATTCTTGGTGGTTTTTGGAGGCATTTCAGTGGCAGGTTTATTTGTATTGACAGTGGGACGATTTCCCAAGAGGAGGGCGCACCATTATTTGGAGGGTAGCTAGATCTAAGGATCTAGCAGGTATTTTGATGATTTAAGCACTTGGGTATTCATTGTCGTGCCCCGATCTATCATTCTAGTGGATTGGTGGAGCTCTTGGAGGTCTCTAGGAGGGAGGCTGAATTATTGGGGTTTCAGTCATCTAGTGGGGTGCACCATTTAGTGGAGGAGTTCAGATCTACAGGGTTTGAAAGAGATCTTGGAGATTTGGGCACCTGGGTTGTTCTTGCCATTACCCGATCTACTATTTGGCATCTTTCTTGAGGTGATTGGACATCTTTGGCACCAGGGCTAAATTGTTGAGGAGCTTCAACTATCTAGCAGGACGTGGCATTGTTCTTCATCTCTTATCCAGCCTTTGGAGGCTTATTTTGTATTATCGGGAGCTTTTTGTAGCAGCTCTATTGTCTATCTTCTTAGCCATCCGTTGAGCATTCCATATCGACATCTTCATTGTAGCAGGTTTCTCTATTTCATGAATAAAAGAAGATTTGAGATGTTTTGGCTTGTTTATCATATTTCATATGGTTGAGGTATGTTCCGTGATTGCATCTTCTTGTTTATTGCTGCCAACATATATTAAAAGTCATCAGTAAAACCTAAGGCCGAAATCAAGAGGCCAACCCGCAAGTAAACACATATAAACAAGTACATCAACCAAGTGTTTGACGAAATGCCACAACCAGAAAAGTTTTAAAAGACACCAAAACCGTGATGATCCTGGCATAATGGTTTGGGATCATTACAGTGGTATCAGAGCTTAAATCCTGCAAACCTGAGGGGTCTTTCATAGGGATAAATGGATAGTTGGAAAGAAATGGATAAGATAGCCTTTGAGATGACATGCTTGGAGGTCATATATTTCGGCCTTAGCGAGGAAAATAGGGCTCTCATAACCTTTCCTCGGTATGTAGCCTTTAGAAAGCCCAGTTGGAGTAAATGGGATATTTTACATGGGATCACCTTAGCAGACAAAAAGAGAAAAGAAACAACTAGATGGATGGAAGAACAGAGAAACCCCACGCCCAGTAGGAGCACGCAACCTTGATACAGTTGTAAGGGGCTGTGGGAACCTGATCATAGGTGTAGGGGTAAGGATCTGAATCACACTATTGAGGCACACTATGACAGGGAGGATGAGGTGTGTGTGGATGGAGCAATAGATGTTGATTCAGAGCAGTTCGATGATGACAATTACTCTTGCACAGAGGCTACTGATGCTTGCACGCTTGAGGAGGATGATGACCCTTGTGTAATGGATAGGCAGTTGGATGGACAGGATGATAGCACCAGTGTATCAAAAGACATATCACAAACCATTGATGTCTTTACGTCTCAGCAGAGTGGTGACACTAGTATGGAGTCACAGGTGTTAGCACCTAGAGATGATGAGCTTCCTATGGGGGTCGTGACACATCTGTCACCTGTTCAGACACCCATGATAGCCACACCACATGAGGAGATCAGTGGCACGTCGGGTATGATGGATGAGCCTAGTGTGAGGGATGCACACCATGGACAGGTAGACCCACATATCCAGGAGGAGGTACAGGACGTACAGGCAGTTGACCTCACACATATATGTCAGCCAGAGTTGATGGAGTCACAGTTATTGGAGACTCCATTGGTTGAGCAGATTGCAGAGGCTGACAGGTTGATGGAGCACTTACTTCCAGGATCGGCTTGCATTGATGAGGATGCACTCTTTAGTATTCAGGATGACCATAGCATGTGTCTAGACACAACTATATGGGATCCATGCGCAGAGGATAGTAACAGGTTGAGTGCACAAGAGGATACAACTGCGCATACAGGGTACAGTGTGATTCAGGGGGAGATAACATCTAGTGATGGGATGCAGTGGCATACAGAAGTACCCAACAACACAGTAGACAGTGGACAGTTCAACACGTCATCTTATGCAGAGGGTGTTTTTGGGGATTCCAGAGTTGACACTAGCTGGACTAACACTAGAAGTGAGGGGTCTGAGATGGCACCTCAGCATGACCATGATCAAGAGTCACACCACTTAGCAACGCAGTTGAGAGTTAGTGAGGCTATGATCATGGCAGCCACTAGACGTATTGATGACATGCACGCAGTGATGGTAGATTACTGTTGGAGAGCATCAGTGGCATAGGGTAGCTCAGATGGAGGATTTTCCATGGATGATTTTCACACTCTCAAGAAGAGAGTGTCTATGATGAGGACCGATTACCAGCAGTTGTTGATTGACAGGGACTACCTATTGAGGATTGGTGAGATGTATCATGAGGCTCTGAGGGAGCAGGAGTTGGAGATGGACCAACTCACTTAGGAGTTGGAGGGTACTCGAGGATTCTTGAGAGGCACACATACAACCCTTCAAGAATCGGAGTCTAGATCAGATGAGTCACTTGAGGAGATTCTTTAGAGATCCACTTCATCTATCTTAGTAGACACTCAGATATATCATTCAGTCCCGTTGCTAGGAGATGTTGATGATCTAACAGAGGAGCACCAGATGATGGATGACACTTCCACTTGTCTTCTGAGAGCGGTTGGCCTCTATGTAGAGGTCTATCCAACAGTACGCCCAAGATCTATGAGATAGCATGAGTCTACGAGAGACGATTTTGGTATGCCAGAGCATACAGTGATGAGTGATAGCTCAGAGAGACATGTCGAGATGTATGGTGGGATTCAGAGGGGTATAGTGCCTTGCAGAGAGGAGACACACCTAGGGGAGCATGCAGATGTCACTCGTTGGTAGCAGCGCATAGTTGTGGGAGATCACCTTCACCATTTCAGCAGTTGCATGGGAGATGAGAGATGGAGGTTGGTTGACCAGCAGTCGGAAGGGTTACTTCCGGTTGTACTAGATGGTTGGGATTCGATGATGACCACAGGAGAGCATCTATCATGGATACCGATGGACGAGCTTCTTTTTGAATCCTTTGGATTGACCAAAGCATGTGACGCCTTCCAGTTCTGCAGTCAACTACATATATGTATGTTATCCTTTTCTGACACATTTATCATTGGCAGTAGCATGAGGAGGAGAGCAGATGAGCACAGAGGGCTTCTAACAGTGATCAGTCTCACACAGGAGTAGTTAGACAAGATTGGAAGTGATAAACTTCCAAGTTTGCCATGGGATCTGGGAATTCATTGGGTGAGTCGGATGTTTCACTACATGATGACCCGGGTTACACCTAAGAGCCACACACTCCACCAAGGGTCGGTCTGGAGTGGGCCTGCAGGAATTTGTCCGATAGAGCGAGGCAACTTTTCACTCTTGATCATCATGATCAGACGTGGAGATGGGTGGATAGGTACTTCTTCTACATAGATGTCTTTATAGATACAGTTTCTGGACAACAAGTCCGGTGGTCACATGTATTTCAGCTTGAGGATCCAGGAGAGAAGGATCCATTATGTATGCAGGGGGTAGACAATCGTGGTCAGAGTAGTGCAGGGCCAACATGGTGATCTTCGACAGATGTTAGCATGGGACCCAGGGATTGCAGGGTTGAGCATTTCACCGACTGACAGGGGCTAGTGGACCTTTGCAGGGGAAACTTGTTCTAACTTTCCATTTAGCTTCAGTGTTGAGGGGAGGACAACGCTTGACTGTGTCTCATGGAGGTCTTGCAGTACCTTATGCTAGCATTAGCATGTGCAGTTGATGGAGGCCGTGTGGATCTTGGTAGATATTTGGAGGATGGACTCATTCCGAGATGAGGCCATGTGTCATGTGCAGGAGGTTCACAGGGTTGATATCTTTCAGGACTATGCTTTGCAGAGTATTACAGTTCACTTCCTGATATGGGATCCAGGGGGTGGAGTGTACTATTGTTCGTCTTTGGATGGGTTCTACTATGTATCCCACGGGTGGACATGGGATCCTGGTATTTTACTTGGAGGGATTTGGGTATTGCTTGAGGACAAGCAATTTTCTAGCAGGGAGGACTATAATGTCCCCACTTGGGGACATCATCACAGTGCCGAGGTTTATGAGGACCAGAGTAGCCAGATGGGTGTTATAGCGAGTACAGGGGTTATTGAGAGGCATTGTGGGGTCCAACAGGCATTTCTCATCATATCTCATCATTATGGGCTATTCCGCACAAGTTGGCTTTGGTTCCGTTGCATTCTGATGATTTCCATGGTTTTGACTATTTTGAGCTATAAGTCAATGAAATTCACTAAAGAGGTCATTTTGGGCACATTACTTGGAGGAACCTCTCAGTGTAATAGCTCATTGGAATTGGGAGGAGCAACACTACAGGATGGGATGGCTAGAAGTGACTTTCAGTGGCCAAGGAAGCCACAAGGAGAGATAAAGATATTTTCAGAGGTAAAAAGGTTAATTAATTAATTAAAGTGATTTAATTAATTAATTAAATATTAATAAAATGAAAGTCACTTTAGAGGGACAAAGTGAGCCAAAAAGTATAAAATGAAGGCAAGGGCCTCTACTCTATTCATTCATGTATGATTATCATTTGATATTTGGCTTCTAGCTAGTGAGCCCAACATTGGGGGTTTTGAGGGTTTTGACTTAACAAACCCTAGCGGACGATTCGGTGGTGAAAGATTCCACCTAGCTTGTCCCAAGCTTGGTCTCGAAGATGCAATACTCTCCCACACCATTCTAGTCAGATCTACATCAGTGCAGGAGGGTTCTACACCAGTTACAGGCATAGAAAGAGAAGGGGGATGTCCCATCTAGGGTTTCCAGCAAGGGAGGCGCACCATTCTTGGAGAGAGATTCATTCTAGCCGAGGAGAAGTGATTTTGGGAATTACAGGTGTTGGGTTTTCCTTGCAGGTGTCCTAGCATCATTCTTGGTGGTTTCCGGAGGCATTTCAGTGGCAGGTTTATTTGTATTGACAGTGGGACGATTTCCCAAGAGGAGGGCACACCATTATTTGGAGAGTAGCTAGATCTAAGGATCTAGAAGGTATTTTGATGATTTGAGCACTTGGGTATTCATTGTGGTGCCCCGATCTATCATTCTAGTGGATTGGTGGAGCTGTTGGAGGTCTCTAGGAGGGAGGCTGAATTATTAGCGTTTCAGTCATCTAGTGAGGCGCACCATTTAGTGGAGGAGTTCAGATCTACAGGGTTTGAGAGGGATCTTGGAGATTCGAGCACCTAGGTTGTTCTTTCCATCACCCGATCTACTATTGGGCATCTTTCTTGAGGTGATTGGACATTTTGGCACCAGGGCCGAATTGTTGAGGAGCTTCATCTATCGAGCAGGAAGTGGCATTGGTCTTCATCTCTTATCCAACCTTTGGAGGCTTATTTGGTATTATTGAGAGCTTTTTGTAGCAGCTCTATTGTCTATCTTCTTATCCATTTGTTGAGCATTCCAGATCGACATCTTCATTGTAGCAGGTTTCTCTATTTCATGAATAAAAGGAAATTTGAGATGTTTTGGCTTGTCTATCATATTGCATATGGTTGAGGTATGTTTCATGATTGCATCTTCTTGTTTATTGCTGCCAACGTATATTAAAAGTCATCAGTAAAACCCAAGGCCGAAATCAAGAGGCCAACGTGCAAGTAAACACATATAAACAAGTACACTGGCCAAGTGTTTGACGAAATGCCACAACCAGAAAAGTTTTAAAAGAGACCAAAACCATGATGATCCTGGCATAATGGTTTGGGATCATTACATAAATTGACCCACATGTTAACAATATGTATGGGGGGAGAGGATACCACTGTAATTATTTGTACCCCACTACTAGAATAGAATGTGCACCATGTGATTAGAAAGAAACACAGGGAAGAGAATTAAAGATGACAGTTGATCTAGGCAACTATGAGATGGACAGTGTCATGTTGAACTTGGGATTTGGCATGAAAATCTTGCCAAAGAAATGTTGGGAGTTGATGGGTAAACCAAAATTGGTGCGGTCCCCAATTCAACTCAGGCTTGCCAACCAATACAAAATTTACCTTGTTCGCAGGCTAGAGCAAGTAGAAGTGAACATTGAGGGGGTAAAGACTAGAGCAGAATTTGGGGTGATTGAGATTATGGATGGGTCAAATCCCTATTAAACTTTGCTTGGCATTGATTGGGCATTTGATAACAACGCAATGTTGAACCTAAATTAATGATAGATGTCCTTTGAGACAAACACCTTGCACGTTGTTACGTCATTGGATCCAGATGAGGGCAACAGGTATAACGAGCCTGTGAATGAGGATGCATAGAGTTCCATCATAGAAGATATATACAACATCACATGGCACAGGGAGGATTATTTCAATCCAACATCTAATGGTGAACTGCGCTGGAGAATTGTTTGCTCCTATGAAACAGATTCATAGGATGTTATGGACAAATGGTAGAATAAGTCGTGTGAGGTGTCAACCAAGAGATGCATGAGAATCACCAAAGCAGTGCGTTGGATTAGATCATAGTTACGTGACCTACCAAGGTTTGACAGTACAGGCCCAGTAGATACATTTCTAGCACAGATGGAAGGGTTGGTGCTTGAGATGCAAAGAATTCAAGCCATGGTTGCAGTGGTCAAAGGAACACATGCACGTTGGTGGGTGACACGCTGTGAAAATCTACAGGAATGGGCATAGATGGTAAAGAATGACCATAAGGTGCCCAAGAATATCGTGTCGAAAGTAGCTTCCACTCTCCCTACACCATTGACACATGTCAGACCACCGGATAAGCTGCATACACAAAAGTTGAAATCATTCCAAGGAATGCCTACTGGTCCGGATGGTGAGGGGCAATCATCATTCCCGATGAAAAGCCATGGTACGGGATAATAAACAGAACTCGATCGAAGAAGCATTGCAACCTGTCAAGGTCAGATGCATTGTAATAACATACCTTGTGCAGAATGAGAGTGTACAGTAGACAAACATCGTGCATGAGTAGAATAAGACTTGGAGTAGAATAGAAGTAATAAATAGGCAGATTAAATAGGTTGGCACAATAAAATGGGATGAGATTGGTTGTACCCGGAAGTGGATTTCGAAGATTTGGGGAAGATTAGGGTTTAAATGTTCACATACAACCCAAAGGACAGAAAGGATGGACGTGACAATTGGCTACCCAAACAATAAGCATATAGGGAGCAATCAACCCAGTAGATATACCAGGTCAACCAAAATCCTACCTGGCAGAAAGAGGGGTCACGGGGGAAAACCAATTTACAACTACTTATATTCCCCAAAGCCATTGCCATTTCTTTCGCTAAGAATCAACTAATGCAAACAAGGAATCTCAATAGGAGAGTTAGGATCATTGGTAAGACAAACATTTTGACCAAAGGAGCAAGCAATGTCAGGAATTAGGTTTCAACCAATAATTCACCGGAATGATGGCTAATTCCAATAGGCAAGGGGTACATACTCGGATATAGTATGCATAGGATGCCCAACAACCCACAAGAGTTGCACATTCGGGTCCGTCTCTTGGGTAGGGGACCCTACCTACAATTTTCCATCTACAACAATCATGCCATCAAATGATTCTTTGAACTATGCTTCAACTCATATGCGGAGGTCACCCCAAGCCTAAGGGATAGGAGATGGTGATCCTGCCACCATGGATCAACATCACCCCAAGCCTAAGGGATAGGAGATGGTGATCCTATTGTGTGTAGCTCTCCTCATATTCAATGATATCAAAAAACCCGAGAGAGACAAGAAGATGAAAAAGGCTATGCACGATGGGAATATCCCCATATCCAGTGACTTGGAGGTCATTGGGGGGATATTGCTAAGTATAGCAGGAAGGACTTGGCCTGGATGGAGTAGGTGGTTCTGAACCGTATGTTTAAAGACATCTATCCTCATACCATCTAGATAGAGATCAACGAGCAAGAGGTTGAGATCTCGAAGATGGAGAGCCTCATTCACACCTAAGATCCATTGGATTGTCGATAAATTCCAAGGTTTGCGAAAGATGGAAACATCAACCAAGCTTGACATACTCTACCTCAAGAGAAATTGTTGAACACATCCCACTAAGTTGAGCCAATGGATCTAGAAAATTCATCTAGGAGCTATCGACCAAGTCGCATCATTGGCTTGAGCACAAGCCAACTAATAATGTTGGGGCTTTTTGGTACCTAAGGTTTTTCAAAAGTTGTGCATGCGCCACAATTCAACATTGCACGCACACTCAAGAAGATACATTGTGCAACACCAAGTTTCAACGTCTGCGCCAACCAAGGATTTATTGCACCCGCCAACCCATTTTGTACTGCATGCAAGGACTTAAAGAGATAATATGCAGGATGAATTTGTGAATATATTCAAAAATCATTGTAATTGTTTTTGTAACAACATGATTGGTCATGGTCGAGGTTGTGGATGAGTTGGCAAGTTTGTTATGATTTCCATGCTCCGTGGAAGATAGGGGGGATGCATGCAGATATGTAAGGGTTGGGTTTTTGTTCACTAGAGTACGCAAGTAGTATGGGAATGAGTAAGTTGTAGATGAGTTGGAGATTTAATTTCATTCTATATCAGTTATGGGTATGTTCATAGATATTATGTGTAAATACCAGAGAGAGAAAGTAGATTTGAAGTGCTTGGTGCGTCTCTATTTTTTGTCATTAATTCATCTTGAGCAGGCTTTGGCCTCTGTGTATGAGAGTGCATTTGAATGCCTTTGAGATTAATGAATAAAGTATGAAGCACATTTATCTCTACATCTGATGGGTTATGATTTGAATGTATGCATGCTTTATATTATTCTGCACATTAGCTTGTGGTAGTTATGAATGACTGGATGACTAGTTCATGAAGGTTTCATGAATATTTTGTTCCTTCACACCCTACATAAGACTGATGGTCTATGTGATTCTCATGGTGTCTCAGGTGAGACCTTCTTCAATCCTTGAATATTAAATATGCTGACACCTATAGGGTTTTGTTGGTAAATCCTATCAAACCCTGGGTTTGTAACCCCCCACAAGAACCAACAACGAAGTCTTCTACATTATAATCAAAAACTTTAATTCACAATTCTATATAGAATTCATCTTACCACCAAAGTAAGGAAAAGCACAAGAGGAGTTATTTGTAACTATAAAAATCTTGTTGTCAGGTGAATTTGGTGATATATTGAGAAGTGACACCAAAAGTAGAGAGGATGAGAATGGAAAAGTGATTGAAATAATAAGCCATGGGAAGTTAAGAAGAAAAAGTACTTGAACACTTGGAAATATTGACATTTAGTTTGTATGCAAAGGGAAACTCCAAAGAGAGAGTTTAATTGATAAATAAGTTAAGAAAAGGGATGGTACTATCCTTAACCAAAACACAGAAACACTACCCCCAAGTGTTTTTTGGTGCCCTATATCTAAAGAAGCATGTAGCCAAGCTCATAAGCTTATCCGAGTATGATTTCTAGTTGGCTTGCAAATCCGTCAAAGCAAATCCTAGCAAGCACACTACAACAAAAACCCAAAAACCATTGCAGCATAGTATCCTTGCCATCTCTTAATTATAGTGTGACCTATTAACATATTTCAAAACCAATCTAATTCTATAGTTAATTCTCGATCATGGATTATCAAGGAGGGATAATAGATGAAAGTATATATAAGGTTGCACCTAGTATGGGAATTCGTGGCAGGAAAGAAGACATGCAAGAGTGGTTGGAGAGAAATTTTAGTTTGTTAGGCAAAGGAAGTCTCACCTATAAGCAATTCAAAGAGGGTACAAAGGGTGTAGAAGGTTGTAAGAAAAGCAAAGATGACGCAGATGGGAGGGCACAGTGCATATTGTAGATGAGACATGTGGACAAGTAGGTTTAGTAGAGTGCACTCATAGCAGGGGATGGAAAGTGGTGAATTTCAATAGGCCTTTAATAGAAGATGAAAGTTGAGTGGAACCACCCCCTTAAAAAAATGCTTTTGGTGTAATTAATTTTTTATATGAAAAAAACAATAATTAAAAAAAAAAAATAGTTACTCAAAAAATAAGTCTTTAAGAAAATAAGTAGGTTAAACTTTGGATAGATATGTTGGAGATATTACACACTCACATAGGTAATTATTTTACTAAGGTTGATAGTCCAATGTTGAGAATGCTTCTGTAGATGAGAATATTCTTTCTAGAGAATATTCCCCTACAAAATAGGACGCTCCTCTTCAATTCAGAGTCAGTTACACTTAGTTAGACTAGTGGAAGTCACTCATACATGGCAACCTCGGTTTTATCACCAGCAGTTGCATGTGCTTCTCTCACTTCCACACGTGTGACCTAGTTAACTGATGATTGCATGGATTAGTTAACTAGGACTAGGTGGAAGATTACTTCAGTTTCTGTTGGTGAGTGTCTAGATCTCTCTAGATCACTACTATGGAGACTTCACTCAACCACATAAAGTATATCATGTGTATTTTACCATTTTACTCACTAGTGATTACAATTCTATTGATTATTTTCTCTCATCTCTTCTCTCAATTTGCAAGCTTTGCACAAATTGTTGTTAGCTAGATTCTATGTGCAGGTTTCACCACAATTCTACATATTATCAGAGCCCACAGGTTGCTAGGAGAAAGGCGCACATGTATCTTATTTGTAGGTCTAGAAGGGAGATGCAGTCAGAAAAGATGGATTATTCATTGGTAATACTTCTCATGACTCATAACTACCTCAAGTGGAAGCTAAAATTTTTGCATCAACTTAGATGCAAAGGCTTGTACCAGATTACCATGGATACAAAGGTTGAGACAACCTATGCTATCGAGAAGAACATGTATCTCAACTGCATGGATGAGGCTTATGACCTCCTTTATGTGTCTATGTCCCCTGAGCTTCTGTTTCACATTGAAGCTTGTACCACACCAGATGAGATTTGGACAAAGTTCTAGGATCTCTTTGGAAAACAAGACTAAATGAGAGGCCATATGCTCGAGATTGAGCTAAATTCCTTATATTTGAGGAATTTTGACAACATATAGGACTTATTTAAGAAGTTGAAGTCCCTCCTCATTCATCTAAAGGGATGTATAATAGACAAATCCACTCAACACAGTCAATTAATCCTTTCTATCTTAGCAAAACTTGTTCCAGATTATGTTGTTTTCGTCTCATCGTTTAATATTTTTCATATTCACTTCAGGAGCGGCCTAGGAAATTCCGACATTGGATTAGTTTATTGAAGCCCTCACACATGAGAAAGATAAGCTCATCAAAATGGGGATAATCAAGGGACCCAATGCGCATGCACTTGCTGTGCATGAAAGCAACAACAATTCCAATTCAAAGTCCAAGCAAAAAGGCAAGGGAAAGGTGCATGCAGAGCCAAAGAAGGAAGGGTACTCCAAATCCTTCAATGATTCCTCAGATTCCAAAGGTGGAAAAGGAAAGAAAGGGAAGACCAAATGTGGTTACTACAACTGCAATTATCATCCCCAGTCCACATGCATGAAGAAGTAGATTGATTAGATGGCACATATTCTTCAGAAGAACAACCTCGGGGATCACATTCCCAAAGCTGCCAAAAATAAGTTGGAAGATCAAGCCAAATGAGGTAACTCCCATGCACTGTTTTCCATTAACTCTTCTCCTGATGCATGGATCTTAGATTTAGGAACATCCCACCATATGGAAACAACGAATAATGTTTTATCTTCTATTTCTGCATGCACGAGTCCTCCCATCCTCATGAGAGATGATACCCCAGTTGAGGTCATTGGCCAAGGGAGAGTAGAAATCCCACACACAAGTTTTTAGAACATCTTGCATGTTCCAAAACTCTCCATGAATCTACTCTCCCTCTATCAGATAATAGATTTTGGTTCATAAAAAAGGGTGGAGTTCACACATGATTTTGTAACCATATATGATATTCATGATAACTCCATGATTGTTGTTGGTGAAGTAAACCACCAATCTTGTTTGTATACTTTCCGTAAATTCATTGCTAAATCTGATTTTGCTTTACTATTGATGCATGTTGATGATACTAGTAGATTGTGACACGAGAGATTCGACCATCTGAACTTCAAATACATGTAGCAACTATGTAAACATGATATGGTCACTGACTTGCCCAATATACATTTTTCAAAAGGAGTTTGTCAAGGATGCGTTCTTGGTAAACATCCCCAGGAGAAGTTTGAGAAAGGGAAGGCCCAGAGGGCCTCCTCTCCTTTGGAGCTCATCCACAATGATATAATGGGGATTTTCCCTCATCCGTCCATCAATAAAGAAGGTACATGCTTACATTTATTGATGATTTCTCATGATACACTTGGGTGTTTTTTCTCAGGCAAAAGTCCAAGGTTTTTGAGCATCTCAGAGACTTCAAAGCACGTACAAAGACTCAGTTAGGAAGAAAGATCAAAATCCTCGGCACAGACAATGGGGGGGAATATGTGAACAAAGATGTTCAACATCTTTTTTTAGAGGCCATCATACAACTGCAACACACAATACCTTACACTCCACAGCTAAAATGAAGTAACCAATAGGAAGAATAGATCCCTTGAGGAGATGGCCACTTGCATGTTGCATGCAGGATCTCTAGCACCAAAGCTTTGGGCCGAGGCACTTGTGCCAACCACATTCAAAATAGATCTCCTCATAGATATGTCAAAGACCAAACTCCCTTTGAGGCATGGAGTGGCAGCAAACCAGAAGTCATCCACTTCCAAATATTTGGATCACGTGCATGGGCCCACATACCCCCTGAAAAGAGGAAAGCATTAGATCCACATAGTACCACATGCATATTTGTGGGATATCCAGATGGCGTGAAGGGTTACATGTTACTTGATCCCTCTACTGATAGGCTCATCAATGAGCGTAATGTTCCATTTGAGGAAACTCCCTTGCATGCACCATTGGAGACACATGCAGAGACCTTTGTACTAGTGCCAGCACCAGACATCAATGATGATGAGTTTACTTACTCAGATCAGGGTTCAAATTTCATCTTTTAATTTGATTCAGAATATGACGAGCATGTTGATGATGAGCATGCAGATGTTGAGCCACCACATATGCCGAAGTGGGCACATACCACCCTACAGGTAGAAGGAGACCTTGTGAGGGATCCAACATATCAGAGGAGGACAAGGTCTTAATTTGAGGATCCTCCTCATGCACTCACAACTATTGAACTAATGATGCCTATACATTGCCATATGGTTCTAACTTTAGACCTGCAGACCTATGTAGAGGTTGTAGGGAATCCCTTCTGGTAAGCTGCCATGCATGAGGAGTATAACTCTCTCCTCAAGAACTGGAATTTGAAAATGGTTATGCTTCCTTCAGACAGGAAGATTTTCAGATGTAGATGGGTCTATAGGACCAAGAAAGCAGTAGATGGACAGGTGAGCAGGTATAAGGCAAGACTGATTGCCAAAGGCTTTTAACAGATCCATGAGATAGACTATGATGAGACCTTTACTCCCATAACAAATATGGACTCCATCTGATTGGCCCTTTCCATTGCGGTAGCCAAGGGGTGGGAAGTTCACCAGATGGACGTGAAGAATGATTTTCTTCACGGGGATCTCTTAGAGGAGATTTACATGGAGCAACTACAGGGGTTCTTTTATAACTCATCCTTAGTATGTCGACTGAAGAAGTCCCTGGCCTCAAGAAGGCACCTAGAGCATGGTATGCAAAGATGGATTCCTAATTGGTCTCTCAACACTTTGTCAAATGAAAATCAAATCCAAACGTCTACATGTTGAGGACCTCAGATTCCTTGTTGATCCTAGTTCTCTATGTTGATGACCTTTTGATCACAAATAGTTTAGCTTCAACAATTGTTGTGGTCAAAGACATTCTGCACGAAAGGTTTTGCATGAAGGACATGGGTTCACTACACTATTTCCTTGGTCTCGAGATCAGTCACTATTCTTCATACATCAAGCCATCTCAGAATAAGTATGCCATGGATCTCTTGGTTAGATTCCACATGATCAGCTGTAGGTAGGCAACCACACACTTTCTATCTGGGGTACATCTTGAGGATGGTGGGGATACACCAGTGATAGAGAACACCTTGTATTGACAGCTTGTGGGGAGCCTTCTCTATCTCACCCACACTTGGATGGATCTCTCATATGTAGTAGGAGTAGTTTCCATGTACATGCAGAAACTGCATGAGCTACACTGGAAGGTTGTTGAACGCATCCTTAGATGTGTTCAGGGCACCACAGGTTATGGGATCCACTATGCAGCAAGTCGTGCATTGGATCTCATGGGCTTCGTCGATTCTGGTGATAAAACAAATCACAAGTCCACTTCTGGGTACATGCGTAGTTTGGGTTCCGGTCCCATCTGTTGGTCGAGCAAAAAATAGTCAGCTATTTCTCTATCGTCAGCAGAGGCTGAGTACAGAGGAGCGGTCAACGTCGATATTCGAGCACTTTGGATTTAGAACTTCCTCACCAAGCTTGGCATCCAGTTTCATCATTCGACTGTCATTTGGTGTGACAATCAGAGTAATCTCAAGTTTTGTAGAGACCCATTGCAGCGATAGTGGACCAAACACATCGAGATCCATATGCATTACATCAGAGAGATGGTACATGACAGGATCATCGATTTGCAGTATTGTCCATCAGTCGAGTCGACTGCAAACATCTTCAACAAGACATTTACTGAGCAAAAGTTCCACTTCCTACGTGATCGTCTTGGAGTGAAAGAGACAGTGGCTTAGCAACTACCTTTCTTCCTTCTTATTTTTTTCTTGATGCATTGTAGTTTGAGGGGGAGGGAGGGTTTCCCATGAGGTTTTCCCTCTTTCCTCTATTTTTCAGTGTTTCATTCTTAGATGCATCGTACAATGGGTACCTAACATGGCCTTGGTTGTCGAGACCCATTCATCATTTACACCCTAGTAGTGTTCAGGGGGGTGTTGGAGATATTACAAACTCACCTAGGTAATTCTTTTCCTAAGGTTGATAGTCCAATGTTGAGAACGCTTCCTTAGATGAAAATATTCTCTCTAGAGAATATTCCCCTACAAAATAGGGTGCTCCTCTTCAATTAAGAGTCAGTTACACTTCGTTAGACTAAGTGGAAGTCACTCATGCATGGAAACCTCGATTTTATCACTAGCAGTTGCATGTGCTTCTCTCACTTCTACACGTGTGACTTAGTTAACTGATGATTGCATGGATTAGTTAACTAGGACTAGGTGGCAGGTTACTTCAGTTTATGTTAGTGAGTTTCTAGATCTCTCTAGATCACTACTATAGCGACTTACTTAGTGATGTAGAGTACATCATGTGTATTTTACCATTTTATTCATTAGTGAATACAATTCTATTGATTCTTTTCTCTCATCTCTTTTCTCCTTCTCTCAATTTGCAAGCCACAAATAAATTGCATCTCCAATAAACTCAACTTAAAATTGACAACAAACAAACATTCACAAGATATATTGGATTATCATCTAACAATTAATTGGTGAGTGTGATATTATCATAATTAATTGAAGTTTAAATGATAAAAATTTACTACTCAAAATTTAATTTAATTGATAATATGATATGACCTGACCTTTATCTAAAAATCATATGTAAATTCCATTACAATTCAAATTTGGGTGGTTTTAAAAACCAACCAAAACATATTGTTTTAAGAATTCAAATATCACTAAAATTTTAAAATTCATCCCTATAACTATTGGGAATGAAAAACATACTTATTAACACCTCAAATTAACATTTATATTTTTTTCTCAAAAATATGGAGAACATTACCATAAATAAGGGTTTTAAGTTATAGAGATTAGATTATACAAAATCGTTGACACTTTTGACAAAACTTTGTTAATTGATACATTTATAACTTATTAAATTGGCCTTAGGAAAATCATTCTTCATTTCATTTAATAGTATATAAGTAAGAATTTCATATTATATTTTAAAAATGATAAAATTAATAAAATAAAATAAAATATGTTTTAATAATATTTAATGTTTAAAATATTAAATTGTTAGTGAAGTAGTTTTTGATTTTATGTATATAATTTAGATATTACTTGAAAATGTACAATTTCATTATAATAATTTTAGTAATCATAATAATGGATATGGTCTTTTTTCAAATACTATATAGGTTGAAATTGCTTTATGGTTTTGGAACATGAGTTATGATTGTTTCTAATTGTTTAAAAGTTTGTCTTCTTTGAACGTAAAAAAACATATGAACAACTCGAGACCTAGAAGACCTAGAGGATTTAGACAAAAGTAAAAGTCTACCCCCGTTATTTCATTTCAGGTGGTCAACCACCAATGGGTTATTTTAGGGGGCCAAGTTTTATCTACACATGAAGATGTTGTTGCACATTGGATCATGATATAATGTTAACAAAGGCTAGGTCGATAGCTCTGAATATTATAGACTTTCTCCCATTTTGATCTTTAAAAAAAACACTTGACATTTGAGTGGTGAATATAGTAATTTATATAACACCTCCCAGAGGTTATACTCTCTGAGGGTAGTATTTTGTTTCATGTATGGGACTAAGGCTAAATACTACTAAAATGTACTTGACCCCACTAAAAGTAGCTTCAACAATGTCAATAAGAAATACTCGGTTTTTGTAGATATTATATAACAAAAACCACTCTTTTAATTATAAAGTAAAACTTAAAACTACTTTTTATTGGTGAAGTGCTCATTTTCCTCTCTCTAAATTAAACAAGGTAACCACCCATAAATTAAACAAGGTAACCACCCAAAAGCATTTAGTAAGAGTAAAAATTTCCCTTATACGCCAGCAATAAGAACCTAATTCTTTTTAAATAAATAATGGCAATGAGTGAGTGGACATGTGTGGATAGTAGCGAGTGATTATTTTGCTCGATTAACTACTAAGTTAAGTTATGATAGGTTGGTTAACCTTTGCCACCTTTGAAACGGATAAAAAAATAAAAAAATATAGGACGCACATGAATTGCGAGGGAACAATGGCATCCTTGGCTTGTTATCAGTACCAACGATCAATTGCGAGGGACCAATGGCACCCTTGCCTTGTTATCGGTATCAACGATCAATTGCAAGCAACACACGGAAGGTTTCGGTTCCCGAGAATTCCGAGCACTCTCAGATGCAGGTTCAGACCGCGGCAATCGGAGCTCTGCAACGTGAGGTATTTTCACGGACCTTTAAACATGAAATGGGCTAGGGGAATTAGGTATTTCCACATACCTTTAAACATGAAATGGGCTAGGGGAGTTAGGTATTTTCTGCTTGGGATTTTCCGGGATACCCAACTGCGATCTGTGGGAAAGGCGAGCTGTCGATCATTTAGTTAGCTAAAGTTATTGATTCTGTTACATCAAGTGTCATAAAAATCTTTCGCTGCGTCTCCACTCTTTTGTTTCTCTATAGCCATTTATCGCAGAAACTCAAAAAGCCCAATGAAGGTTACATTTACAAAGCAAGTCAACGATTACTGAAGAGATGGATCAAAACACAGACGTAATTCCTTGCATGTTACAAAGTGATTTATCATAATAATTTTACAAAGGTACTTTTGCTTGCTGGATAAAGTGATTTATCATAGTAATTTTACAAAGGAAAAGGGTTACTTCTGCTTACTGGATGGAGTGATTTATTATATTAGTTTACAGAGGAAAAGGGTTACTTTATTCTAGTAATCTCTGAACCCCGATGACCCTTAATGCCCATACTAGTTTAAGACTTTTTATTTGTTTATTTATTCACTCATTCTTGGTATTTCTTCTCCGCTGGAACGACACAAATATCTTCGGGTGTCATGATAGAGTGATTTGTTATAGTAGGTTTTCGGGTGTCATGATAGAGTGATTTGTTATTGTAGTTTTACAAAGGAAAAGGGTTTAAACTTTAACCTCTGAACCCTAATGACCCTTAATGCCCATACTAAATTAAACTAGGTTTTTTATTTGTTTATTTATTTATTTATTCACTCATTCTTGGTATTTCTTCTTAGCTGCAACAACACAAAAATCTTCGGGTGTCATGATAGTGTTACCTCAAAGCAACTGTAGTGTTGAGTGATAAAGTATCTCAGGCCTTACCGTGTAGCAGCTTCCGAGAACAGATCTTTCCCGCATACTTGCTCATGTTGTTCTCGATGCTTGAAGGATAAAACAGGGCAATAAACCTACATCCTTCTTTACATCATCCTCATTTTGTTCATGAGTTTGAACGTTAAATAATCAAGTGAATCAAGAGTGATTTGATGTATCTCCAATTCTAATTCAGATTTAAGATGAGCTCTATCATGTTCTTTGGGATGGGTTCAATAAATAAATGTATACAAGAGCAAAAAAGAGTCAATGTAATACCAATCGCTGTATACGGTGCCTCTACCAATGATGCATCAGTCTCCCCGTCTCTTTCTATTTCAGCAACTTTAATAGAACCTTCAAGAACAGGTTAGTAGCCATATTTATGTTGAACAAGAATGCCGACAACTGGCAAACCAAATGATAACAGTATTAACTGAAAGAAATGGTCTAAAGCGTAGATGCTTGTTCTTTGCTCGGGGAATTTTTTTAGTAGATAGGGTTATTGGTGGCAGGTGCATTCCATGATATTGAAAATTCGATGATAGAAAACGTTACTCCATGTACCCAATAGATAAATCATCAGGCAAAACTAACAACAAAACTGCTGCCAAATTAGATACCCAAACTTGAACTTATTTGGCCACTAATGATCCTGGCAACATTTGTATTGTTACCAAGAATGTCACCCCTCTGCCCACTAAATAACCCAATCGAGTAACCAACAACAATAAAATGACCCATAAGGACTCTGCCCACTAAATAATCCATCTAAGTAACCACCACCAACAAAATGACCCATATGGAAAGTTATGTGTTCATGGGTAACCCTACGAGTTCCATCCACATTGGGAAAAATAATAGTGTTGACCAAGGAAATGATCCTATAACCTTACCCACTAAACAATCCGTCTAAGTAACCAACAACAACAAAATGACCTATAAGGAAAGTTATGTGTTCATGGGGAACCCTATGAGTTCCGACCACATTGGGAAAAATGACAGTGTTGACCAAGGAAATGATCCTATAACCTTGCTGATATCTACTTGTGAATCCTCATTTGTGGAAACTTCTCTCGAATTAGGAGAATGATGAGCGAAAACTATATCCCAATTTGTTAAAATTCACTAAAATGGAATAGTTATTGATGCCTCGATTTGATCAACTTTGTCTCTTACATTATCCTGATTGGTATCATACTGTTTAGAACTGATATCACTCTTCCGTTTCAATCTTGAAGGACCTAACATAGCTGCCAATCTTTGAGATTGCATTAACTCTGTTTATACCAATGTTACGCTTACTTCCACTCTTGTAGGAACTCTTTTTCGAATCACTAGAGCTTCATCTAGGGCCTTAAAGTTGAGCGACGTGAAGTAGTTATCATCAAATGTACTGCTGTCATTTTGAATCAGTTCACCATAATTAGAAAGGTTTGTAGGTTTGCAAATTATCTTGTTACTTTGCATCTTCCTCGTCCTTGCCGAAGTTTTCAACTATAAGTCCTCTCCTCTCCTCTCAAAAAAGTAGCCTTTTGTTGCCCTAGAGTGCTGGCATCTCCATGGCAAAGATCGACAAACCTGATTACCTCTAGTGTCATTCGAGCTCTGTTGTTTGCCCTTCAGAAGTTCACTTTTCTTATTGAAAAAAACAATGAATTAAAAGATCAACCAATTATGATAGAACTCTGAGTTGCAGGAAATTTAAGAGGGTGCGTCATTGAAATGTGAACCCCACAAATTTTCGAAACGGGGAGCACATTTAAAAAAGACAATTTAAAAAAAAAATAGATTCTTTTTCATAGCACATTATCTTGAAAACGGAAAGGAAAGAAAATGATTAGGAAAATTAAAATGATAAATATAAATGACAATTTAGTAGGAAATCTATGTCTATATTAAATAATTAATTCCCATAGATAATTACATTATGCAAAATCCAAAAATAACCATTATATATAAGGTTATATATCCAAAATCAGCCTTTATATATGAGTTTATATGTGCCAAAATACAACATGAGATAATAGTTGTCCATCTCATCTTCATCTTTATCAACAAAAGTACATCTTCATCAACAAAAGTATAACAAGATGCATGTTCCACAGTGGATTGTGAATTGGAAAATGTGTTTCCAATTTCATCAATATTTACTGTAGCAAGAGAGAGGTCCAAGAGAGGGGATTCGGTGTCTACATCCTGCTCTTTATGAGGCCCAATTTTATATTCTTTACCTCCACGAGAAACAAGGCAAAGGTTCAAATGCACATAGATTAGGTCCTTGAACTTTTACAATCCCAACATGCCGTGCTTCATGGAATAAATAAAATTGTAGGTGCTCTAGTTCCTTTTTATTTCCAAGGAAAACCTTGTGTAAAAATCTCCGAGTACTTCCCCATGATTCATGTATGGTAAACTTGGTAAACTGTTGACCTTGATTATGGAGCCTAATCCCGTGCCCGTGGGGATCAAGAGAGTTGAACCTGTGACCTCCCCAATTTTGGGGGAGAGATTTCAAGTCTAACTCATGACCACTTGAGCTAACCCTCAAGGCTGCTATAGTTCCTTTTTGCTGATTAAGAGCTTGCCATTTGCAAAAATCCACGAGTGACAAAGGTTTGTAAATGTACACCATTTCAATGTTATCAGAACTGGAAACCGAACCAAACCGCTCGATCCAAAAAATGCGAAACTGAACTGTACTGGAAAAAATTAGGAAAAAAACCGCTCGACCAAAAACTACATAAAATATTCAAATTTTGAAGAAAAACATATATATTAATGTGCATCCATATGAATCCAAACCATTTATGCATAAATATGCAAAGTTTCTCATTTATATAGCAAGTAAGAGTGCATATAACCAAAATAGCACCGAGTGCAATCCATCTTTGAACCAAAATACATCAACAATGAGGCTTTAAATGGCCTCTAGAGTCCAAAAAAAATCATGCTACAACAAATAACTATATATCATCAAGATCATTACCTATATTAGGATTCTCATCATCAATGTCACCCTCTAAGCATTAAAATAAGATAGAAAAATCTTAACATGACTAATAAGTGATTTTACTTGAGTGAAGGGTACATTTTTACTAGGGTCATGGCAGAAGAGTTCAACAATCAATGTCACTAACATCAAGGTACATAAAGGGCTTGGTTCTCTTGATTAAATGCCAGTTTCATACCCTCATACATGATAGAATCTAGTGGAAA